>VMDO01001810.1:0-17492 GCA_007922755.1 Pedetes capensis
ATGCTTTGCAAGTGCTGGACCACTGAGCTGCACCCTTAGCCCATTTTTTTTTTTTTTACTTTTCAAGACAGGATCTCACTAAATTATGCAAACTGCCTCTGGTCACAAACTTGCGATCCTCTTGCCTCCGCCACCTGAGTCACTGAGATTACAGGCGTGCGCCACCGTGCCCTGCCTCCTTAAAGGAATTCTAAAGAAACACTTGCACATATGCACAAAGATGTATGTATGAGCATGTTTATCACAACAATTTGTATTGGCAAAAAATGAGCACTCGCATAATGTTATCACTAGGAGGTTGGTAAAATAAATTACAACCTAATCATACTGTATAGCCCTTCAGATTGATTTGCAGCTGGCACAACTTAGCAAGACACTGTCTCAGAATAAAAAAATTTAAAAGGGGCTGGGAGTACTGCAGAGTGGTGGAGAACCTTGGGTTCAATATCCCAGTGCTGTTAAAAAAAAAATGTTGCAGAATGGTATGGATAATATGATCATGTTTTAAAATACTATATATGTACCTATGTGTAAATACATATAAAATGAAAGATACATACTAGACTGTACCTGTGTTATCCTCTAGGGATCAAAGGAATAGATATAAAAATTATTTTTCACATTTTGTATCCTGTTTTTTTTTTCATTATGTATTTGTTGTTGCTAGGTGCCAGAGTCCAACTCAAACTGACCCTATGTACAACAGAATGAAACACTCGCTGTGCTGGGCACAGAGTGGCACTCTACCAACTGAGCTAAACCCCAGCTCGTGTGTGTGGTAGTTGGGGGTTTAACCCAGGGCCTTGAACATATTTTGCAAGTGCTCCACCAATGAGCTGTACCCCCAGCCCATTTTTAATACTTTATCTGGACACAGGTTCTCACTAAGTTACACAGCCTGCCTCTGGCCTCAAATTTGCGATCCTCCTGCCTCCACCTCCCAAACTGCTGGAATTACAGGCATGAGCCACCACATCCAGCTCTATTTATATTTATACATTCTTGTAAGAATAAGTCTTTTATTTATTTTTTTTTCAGTACTGGGGGTTGAACCCAGGGCCTCGTGCTTGCATTCTTTTCAAGTACTGTCCCACTGACCTGCACCCTCAGCCCATTTCTTTAGTTTTTGAGAAAGAGTCTTGTTAAATTATGCAGACTACCTCTAGTCTCAAACTTGCAATCTTCCTGCTTCCGCCTCCCGAGTCGCTGGGATTACAGGCGTGAGCCACTATGCCTGACTCAAGAATTAGTCTTAAAATGCTACTTTCAGACAGGTACCACGGCACATGCCTATAATCCTAGCAATTTGGGAGACTGAAGCACGAGGATTTTGAAATCTGGACCCAGAGCAAACTCACAAAGAACTGAGTTCAGGTTCATGTGAGGGTTCAATGTGTTAAAATTTAGAGGGTCTGGGTTTGCTTTGGGTTCAGATTTAAATCCTATGTGTAGATACCAAGGCTTCAAACTGAGCCTGAACTTGAACCCTGAACCTGTTCTGATTCAAGCGTTTTAAAATTTTTTTCTAAACCTAACCCCAGTGAAAAATTAGAATCAGATTCATCTTTTTTTTTCTATCATTAGCTATTTAATAATTGAAAAAATAAATTCATCTATCTACACATAGGATTAAATCTTTAAACCTGAACCCAAACCAAACCCTCTAAATTTTAACATATTGAACCTGCACCCAAATCTGAACCCAGTTTTTCGTGGGTTTGAAGCCCTGGCCCAGAGGCAGCCTACACAACTTAGCAAGACCCTGTCTCAAAAAATAAAAAAGGGGGCTGTGAGTGTAGTTCACTTGGGTTCAATCCCCAGTATTCAAAAAAAAAAAAAAAAAAAAAAAAAAACCTACTTTGCTTTTGTGAGAAAAAAATATATTAAATTTAAAAAGGGTTATGGGTGTGTTTAAGTAGTGGAGCCCTCTGCCTAGCAGGCATGAGGCTCTGGGTTCAACTGCTAATACTGCAAAAATTAAAAAGCTATTTCCTTTCTGTGAGAAAGACTATATTAAGCCCCCATGTTGCCACAGTTTTGTCAGCTATCAACACTCTGCACTGAGCCTTGTTAAGGTTCTTTTTTTTTTTTTTTTGGTGGTACTGGGGGTTGAACCTAGGGCCTTGTGCTTGCATGCTCTGCAAATGCTGGACCACTGAGCTGCACTCTCAGCCCATTTTTTTACTTTTTGAGACAGGGTCTCGCTAAAATACGAAGACTGCCTCTGGTCTTGAACTTGTATCTTCCTGCCTCTGCCTCCTGAGCCACTGGGATTACAGGCGTACGCCACCACGCCCGGCTTAGGTTCCTTTTTAAAAATATTATATCATGACTGAGTGTGGTAGCGCATGCCTGTAACCTCAGCACTTGGGAGGCTAAGGAGGAGGCTCTCGAGTTCAAGGCCAGCCTGGACTACATAGTGAATTCTAAGCTAGCCTGAGTAGGGCTACATAGTGAAACCCTGTCTCAAAAAACAACAACAACAACAAAAAAAGTGTGTGTGTGTGGGGGGGGGTCTCTGAAGGCATTAAGAATACAGGTTTTAGGATCAGACAGGGACAGGTTCCAGTCTTTGTTCTGCCACTTACCAGCTATGTAACTTTGGGCAGGTCATTTCTCCCCTAAGTTTGTTTCCTCCTTTATATAGTCACCATCTTTCCTAGGGTTCTTGTGAAGAGGAGATGCAAAGCAGCAACAGAAAGTCCTATGCTGGTGCCAGAAAATGTCCAGTGAATAGTCACTATGGCAATATCCATAAGTGCCTCTTTCTTTCTGCAGGAGCCCTCTGCAGGCATACCTGGCAGGGAGATGCCACCGAGTTGGATGGCAGAGGGCAGGGACTGAAAAGAACATTCAAGTCAGAACTCAGAGGAAACAGGCCTTGAGGAAGTAACAGATAGATTCAAGTGGAGGCAGTGAGGAAGCCCAGGACAGCAACTCTTGGTTATTAAGGCCTGAGCCAAAAAGCAAGTGGGGTTACTTTTTACTAACAGTAAGTGGTCAGGAACAAACAAAACTATGACTCTTGTGCTTGCCAGCTCCGAGACCTCCATGCTCCATCCCGTGCCTTGACCCCTCGCCACTGCTACAGCTTTCCAGTAAGTGTTGGAAAAATCTCCTCTCTCTTCCTCTATGGGGGGTGGGGGAGGGGCTTTTATTAATGAAGAAAGGTCTGACACACTGGCTCCAGCCAACTGGGAGCCCGATTTCCTTAGTAAGATTAAGATCTGGACCCAGAGTGGTCCATCCCAGTACCAGTACTTGGCCCAGGATCTACTGTCAGTTTCCCTCCCTGAAATTCCCTAGAGCAGGGCTTCTTCAGGTCTCTTCCCCATTTGGCAACTCATACAATGCTACTTGAAATAGGTTAGGGGCGGAGGTGGGGGTGGTGCATGCCTATAATTCCAGTGACTCAGGACGCAGAGAAAGGAGGATCTTGAGTTCCAGGCCAGAGGCACCCTGCACAACTGAGATGATGATTCAAAATAAAAAATAAAAATTGGCTGGGGGTATTGCCTAGTGGCAGAGCACTTGCAAAGTATGTCCAAGAGCCTGGGTTCAACCTCCAAGGACCTCAAAAAAAAAAATAAATGAATAAATAAATAAATTTTAAAAATTAAATTTAAAAAGAAAAAAAAAAGGAAAACTAGAAATAGTAACAGCTAACAAGTCTGAATTAGTAAAGAACTCCAGCTATGCATAGGCTCAACCTAAGAGGCTCTGTGGGCCTTGTGGCTTTTCTGGGCCCAAGAAAAGATTCCATCAACAGTGGCCTCATTCTTGGGGATGAGCACTGAATTCTGCCCTTCAAGGAATGATGGAGGGAGATACGCCCAACTCTTCCTTCCCCTCACAAAATCAGCAACCTCCATTCCTGCCTGAAGAAATGCTGCCCATAGGTTCTGAAGCCATGTCACATAGCATCCTAGGGAAATAGAAGGCAGTAGAAAGCAGTATGAGAGTTCTAGTTTCCCTCCCTGCCTGTTCCCACAGCTCTGCCTCTTGCTGGCTGTGTGGTCTTGGGCAAGTCATTTCATCTGTTAAAGGGTAATACCAACAGGCGTGCAATAGATTGTTGTGCTTGTACAGAAGATTAAACAGAGATAACATATATAAAGTGCTTGGCATTGTACCCAGCTCATTTTAAGGGTTAACTAAAGAATAGTTGGGCTGGGATTTAGCTCAGTTGGTAGAGTGCTGAGCTGAAGTCTCTGAGGTCCTGAGTTCAATTCCCAGCACCACAAAAATGGGAGACGGACCTGGCAATCCACTCCCAAGGCAATCCCGAGACAGTCAGCCATTGAAAACCCTATGAGGGTCGCTATGAGTCGGATACCGACTCAAAGGCACCTAACAACAACAACAACAAAGAATAGTTATAACTGTCTTTACAGCTTTGGAAAGAACATGGAATTTAACAATACAGACTAGGCTTGAACCCTGGCTTGAGCATTTGCTGAACACCCTGGAGCAAATTAATGAATATTTTTGATCTTTGTGTTCCACAACTATAAAATGCAGCTGATAAATTTTAGGAAAAAAAATTCTTCCTACATTCTGCCCTTCCCATGGTATACTCAATACTGACAACACACCAGAAAAGAAGGCAGAGAAAAACCTCCTATGGCTTAGCTTGACCATAGCCTACCGTAGAGGCTAAGGGAACAGTGAGAGGAGGAGGCAGCTGTAGGCCTAGCGTGCCTTGGGAGCGGGACAGCCAGCAACTGGTGTTCTAGTGAAAGTGGAAACAAAACAAAACAAAACAACTTTATTTTTCCTTGAATACTCTGCTGGTTGAAATACCCAGGCAAAGTTTTTTACATGGTGTCATTCTCTTAACCAGATATCCCAGCAAGAAAAAAACAAACAACAACAAAAAAAAAAAAAAAAAAAAGACACATAAGGCTAAATGAACAAAAGCTCCCAGTCTCATCACAGAACTCTTTTGACAGCCAAGTGAACCCCACCAGATCTCCCTTTTCCCGCCATCATATCACCTCTTTGCAACAGAGTTCAAATTCAATCCCAACACAGAATGTCACTGCAAATTGTTTATTAAAACACAAAGCAATGGACAGTGAAAAACATCCTGATTTTTTACTTTTTGGTGGGAGTGGGGTGGGGCATGGAAGGGGTAGGGACAGATGAGACAGCCCAGGAGGAAAGAAGGCTCTATCCACCCCTACTGCTTCCCTGGCCAGCCAGGTTCAAAGCCCCCTCAAGTATATTTCACTGTGCTGCTGTGAAAGCATGTTGTGGCTACAAAGAATCAGTTTGGCCTCTGCAGGGAGAGGACCAGAAACTAGAGTAGGAGCTACAAGGGCTACTAAGAACTTGACACTTTCTCCAATACTTGGTACCACGTAGAACAGCCAGGCTCCACTTGGAGGGGCAGGATTGGTTTCCTAACAAGCCAGATTGGGCCAATAATGGTTGAGAAGAGGCTGCCCTGGGCTCAGAACAGGCGGCTGGTCCTAACCCGGGAGAACTCCATGGGAAGGAAAGGTAACATTCCTTAAATCCAAGGAGGAAACTAATCCAGGGTCAAATTTCTTTTCATTCCCTGGATCACAACACACTAGGGAAGAGGAGTCAAGAAACCACAACATCTCTCCCTGCCAGTTCTCCCCTCCCACCTTGCACCTCAGACCTCCTTTCCCGACAGTTGTCCTTTAAAAGGACGGAAAGCATACTTCAATTTGTTGTTGTTTTTCCTTGTGCTGAAATAAAACCCTGAATCTCAAAATAGAGGTGAGAATGGAGTTCCGCTTTTCCCGGTGCTGTGTGCTCCCATCGCACAAGACTGCCTGAATGCAAGGGGTGCCAAGGCCCTCTCTGCCAACTCGAGCAGGCACTACTGTTTCCTGGCTGCCAGCACAATTCTGGCTCCTTGTTTCTATACGCCTGAGAGGAACTCACCCCAAGAGATCCATCCTGTTCTTTTCCTGCCAACCAAGACAGTCCCCAAATCATCTCCTCTTACCAAGATGATTTGGCCACCCGAAGCAAGATAAGGCAGCCAGGGAAGGACGAACCAGATTGGCGGCAAGCCACACATGTGCAAAGAAACCTGCCCTCTCTGGGCAGCTGTCCCACTGGTGCAAAGCTGGTCTTCTAGCCTCATGAGGAAATCTAGCCCTCTTGTCCAGTAGAGGTCCAAATACAGAAAGAGGCCTACCTCAGACTAGGATGGAAAATTGCTCCGATCTCTCTGAAGCTTGAACATTACGGCTTCTTTGCAATTTTCTTAGAGCTCTTTGATCCCTAATTATACCTTTCCCTAGAAGAGAGGCAGAGTTCTTTTGAAATCTCTGAGCAGACCCTGGATGTTTCTGGTTCTGCTTCAGTGCATTCGCTCTCAGTTGGCTTTGCCCCATCTTCTTCCTCAGAAGCCACAGCAGGAAGCTCAAAGCACACCTTCCTGGCTCTCTCTTTTTAAAAACAGAAGCATCCACTAGCCTCTCACTTGGGAAAGCTCACCTGCTCTCCAAGATCCTTTTAGAGAGTCATGGAAGACAATGTTATACATTGCCACTTGATGCCATTAAGGTTTCTCAAGGCAAGAAAACACTTGAATTATGTCAGAGTGGGCCAGCAAGGGGAGGCAGAGGGATGGGGAAGCAGCCCTATGGCAAGGGCTGTAGGACCCCTGCCCAGACCTGAATCTAGAGGGAATGACCACCCTGGTTCAGAGCAGGAGAAGAAAAGGCACTGTGCTGACCCGGGTGGGTCCTTCCCCAATCCCCAGGGAGGGTAGAGAACCTGCTGACTCTAAATTCTTTCTCTGGGCTTCTTGAAGTGGGCCAATTTCTAGGGAAAGGGATCTAAGTGCTAGGAAAAGGAAAATACTGTTGCTGTCTTCTGAAGTTCTGAGCTGAGATTCTAGAAGTCAGGGTTAGGCCTTCCCAGGAGAGGCTAGAGACAGGACAAAAAAAGAAGAGAAATTCCTTAAAACAGAAGCTTCTCCACAAAGATAAAGAAGTCAAACCAGACTTCTAAACTGGATCAAACAATTCCCAGGCACACAAAGGGGGAGGTAAGCTTAACTCAAACTCTACCTCATCTCATCAAAGCTCATGTGACCTCTAATGTGACCTCAAGATCTTCTGGTCCTCCAGAGCAAGAGAATGAGATCAAACACTCAAACAACAGGTAGCCCTGCAGGTCTGGGGTAATCCTTCTTGGAGTCTGACACCACTGTCACTTGAAGATTATCTTTTAAATCACCAGAACTCAGGGTATCTAGTGAGCAGCTTCTCCTTAGGAGTGGAGGCTTTCCAGAAAAATGGGCTTGGCTTAGGAGACATGGATCCCACAGATAGTTTCTTGGCACAGTGTTTCAGTTAGCATTAGGAGATCCAAAACAGTCCAATTAGAGACTGGCAGGCCTCTGGCCCAAACCAGACTAGACTGCAGGCTCTTCAGCCCATCTCTAGCGGATGCTTTTGCTTAGTCTTCCCAGAAACTTCACTAGAGCTTCATTTCTGGCAAGGGAGTTTCACCCCGACTGTCTGCTCTCATCTCTGAGCAGCTGGGCTCAGTGGGCCCTACAAACCTGGTAGAGAGTACAGATTGGGTAGAAGAGACTGGGCCTTTCCTCCTCACCCCCTTAACTGGCATTGCTCACACTTCCCAAAACTAGGCAGACTCCCTATAGTGCAGCCTCTCAAACCTTGCACTAGTTCAAAATACAGATAGAGGAATAAACAGTGCAAAAAGCAAAAGATGAATGGAGCAATTCTTGACACACACACAATACAAAAATAAAAATAAAGCATGCCCCATCCCACCTCTTTAACCTAAACTTCATGTACCTATATCATATTAGAGGAATTGGATGTGGAGGGAAGCTTTCAAGTTTAGCATCACGAGCTAGCTGTTGCCAGCCCTAGGCAGCTCTTGTTAGCTGGGTGGGCTTGGCTCCAGGGGAGTCTACCCCAGCCCCCACCATACTTCTTCCCATTTCCTCACTTCCTCTTTAGTTTTTGTTAGCCATGGAAAGATGTTCCTTCCTTTTGGACACAACCAGAGGAAAGTACCCATCCCTATCCCTGGGGAAAGGGGGGGTTTGGAAACAGAGCTGCTTGGCTTACAGTACCATTAGGAAATAGCCCCAGGAGTCAGGGTTTCCTTCTGAGACTCTGAGTCACCAAAGGATGGGCTGAGGTGAGGAGGCAGGACCCCTCCTTCCTCAGAGACCCAGGCAAACTAACAAACAAGGCAAAATGGAGGCAGTTCATCCTCTTTCTTCATCTTGTCTAATCCATTGACAGTTACCTACAGCTTTGGGAGTTGTAAAGGAACAGAAACCAAAGCCACTGTCAGAAGCCCAATTAGTCAGGACATCCCCTGCCCCAGGCAGGTAGTCCCCCCAAAACTAGACTACAGTACCTCATCCTTTAAAAGCAGGGGAGCTTCAGGAGCACTTCACGAAGTGCTCTTTTGATTGTAGCCTCAGACCACAGTCATCCAGCTGCCTGACTCAGTACCCTAGGACTGAGGCCCAAGTTATGGAGAAAATAAACAGCTACTATTCTCAAATGACTGAACACTGGCCTGGAGTAATCATTAAGAGCCAAAGCCAGAACATGAGCCCAAGAGCTGCTTACTTTGTCACATAAGGAACAGTTCAAATACATGGAGCTCTTAAAAAAGTGTATCTAATAAGGCAAACTCAAAATTAAACACATTCTAGAAAGATGGGCCAGGCCCGAGATTCTATACTCCAGCCTAAGCTGCAGCTCATCTTGCTGCCTCCTACTCACAAAATTCCTTTAGCTTGGCTGGGTTCTCCCTCACTGTTGTCCTCAGTGGAAATGAGTAAGGGTGATGAGAAAGGAGTGAGACAGGGAAGCTTCGTTTCCTGCAGAAATGTTTCCAGGAAATTTGAGACGGACACTTAGATGCCAAGATTAGCTTCAAAGCCACCAGGACTATGGCTGACTGGGACTCTTTCAGCCCGATCACACCAAGAACCTGACTGCTACTTGGCTAGGGAGATAAAAAGACAGAGGAGAATATTATTTCTTAATAGATAAGAAACACCTCTGGGCCAGTGCAGCCAGCCTAGTTCCTTGGGGCAACTCTAAGCATAAACCAAAACTGGTTGAACTGTGACACAGGGGACAGGGGTAAATGAACATCAGATACTAGACATTCAAAACAGTGGTCAATTGCTTAGTAGGGCTCAACTCTCTGAGGTTGTTCTTAAATTATGCTAACATAAGCCTTTTCTAGTCCAAAGACCAGAAGAGACTTTTAAGGTCAAGTGTTCTGTTGCTGCAGGCTGGAAAGGATCCCTGTACTCTGGCAGCAAGACCCTACAAAGGGGCCAGTAAAGAACTGCCGGGTCAGGTCCTCCTGGCTGCTGGCTCAGAGATCCACAAAGGAAGGTACCAACAAGGTGAGGTGGTAAAGGATAAGACATTCAAACAGAGAGAACCCC
Organism: Pedetes capensis; assembly: GCA_007922755.1. NCBI lineage: Eukaryota > Metazoa > Chordata > Mammalia > Rodentia > Pedetidae > Pedetes > Pedetes capensis. The sequence goes on from VMDO01001810.1 coordinate 9,446, forward strand.
AGTCCCATCTCCTTCCCTTCTTGACAATAACTTAGTGGGATGGTTGAAAGGGAGAAGAGAATTCAAATGAACCAGAAAAAAATGAAAAGAAATCAAGTCTCCAACAGGCACTGAAATCAAAATGATTTGTTGTGGCAATAAGTCAGAGGCAGTTTGAAGACCTGACATCACCTAATTGTCACTATCTTGGATATCAGACAATCCTCTAACTAGCACGTGTCAGGGAGATAAGCAATGCCAGAGCTCAAATACTTCTGGTGGAACCAATATTGGATTAATCCAGAAAGGCTTCCAAGTAAGGAAGCATTTACTGCCCCACCCCCCCGCCCCCAATCTCCTTCTTTTTTCTTATTGTCTTTATCACCTAACTCATACACCTTCATACACGTTCCTTCAATCCAAGGACATCTGAAAACTCATCTGGACCTAACTTCAGAACATACCCAACTCCTAGTGCTGGTCTTCTCAGGTAATAAGACATTTCCCTGCTGTTAATTTCTAACCTAGCAAAAAGAACCATGACTGCTCTGGTCCTTTCCACTAGGTACACAAATGAGGATCCTTGGAGAGGCTGAATCCACTTACCCTAGGTACCCCAAAGAGAAATAGACAGCTAGGGGCCATCTACAAGGAGAAGACTAGGACTGATGCAAGTCTGGGACCTGGTGGTGGGTGAGGGATGCTCTCCATTTACTCTGCCTCTTATTATCTCCTTTAATTTGCATGTGTGCAAGTTTTTGTTTGTTTTTTTGGGTTTTTTGTTTGTTAATCATTGTGAAAAATACAGAAACCCAAACCAACATGTTTGGTTTCTTTCCCCCTCCCCTCCACCCTGCTCAGGATGATCATTTGTTCTCACAACCGGCAGAGGCAGAAGAGCGTTGGAATGAAGACTCCGAAGGCCACAAGGATGGGAAACATGAGGCTGCTGTTGTCTGAGGCATAGGGGTTGGGTGTGCGGGGTCCTGACTGCACCCTGTTCTTATTGGTCTGTCTTTTGAGATTAGACCCTTCATCATACTCTTCTTCTTCTTCCTCCTCTTCTTTCTTCTCCAATCCTGGATGAGGCTGCAGCTTTGGTACATCTAACAAACAAAAGAAAATACCTATTAAGTAAGATCCAAAGCATTTAAGTGAGACCATTAAGAATACCAAACAAGCCACAAGAGAGTTTCCTATAACCTAATGAGGGTCCACAGCAAAGAATAGAAATAGTCTCTAGCCTACAGAACAGCAGGGCACTATGAACACTAGTTGCCTTCAGATTTAACATGAACCTTTCATATCCCGCTTCCTCTCTTTCACAAGCCCACTTTCCCCTTTGATTCACACAGAGACTGAAAAAAAAAAAACGCTTTTCCACAGAGCTCTGGGCTCGCAGCCCTCCATCCTGTCTCTTCCTCAAGGGACGCAAGGACAGAGTTGTTTGGCAGAAAGACCACCACCTACCTTTATATCACATATCAACATCTGGGGGGATATCAAGGCAAGAGGATGAGATTCTTCAGTATATTCAAGGCAAAGTGGGAAAAGGTACAGAGGTGGATTGGGGAGAAAAATCACTGTAACACAAGCTTTCTTTGCAAAAATCAACCTGGGAAGCTGGCAGCCAGAATAATCTAAACCCTGAGCAAGAGATATACCCTAAAGCTGGGTCCCAAGGTCAAGGTGACATCAACAAATTAACTTTTGTCCCAATGTAGCTCAGCAACACTGGAATCTTTCAGAACCTATGTTTCAGTAAGGGACTCATTCTTTCGCCTTTCCCCCCTCTGTTTTCTCAAATAAAGCAATGGAATGAGGAGAAGTTTCAGGCAATTCCAAATGACTAGAAGGGTCAGACATCCCAATAGGAATGATTAGCAATCCCAGTTTATAGAGAAGTTAAAGGACTTTGTCTGAGACAGAGAACTGATTAAATGGTAGCAACAAGATATGAACATGGATCTTACTTCAAAGCTTGTGGCTAATACCATGTAACACTTCATCCTCAACCATCTGAGTATGCTCTCCCTACAATTTGACTTTAAATATTTCCAAAATAATGATCAGCTAAATGATCTCCCAAGGGATTTCCCTTCAACACAAGTCAAAAAACAGCAAGTGAAAGCACAGCTTACCATCCACTGTCCCAGCCATGATGTAAAGTGCACAGACTTTGGGATTGTCATAGTACCCCTAGGAAATGGGAAAGAATGGTCAATCCCACACAGCAGCAAACATTTTCCCTCACCACTCTTCTGAGGCTTTTCTCAGCTGTGAGGCAGAATAGTTGTGTTACCTTGACAAACTCAATGTAGAGTTTCCCTGTGAAGGTGGACACCTCCCCCTGGACACTGAGCTTCCCCTTTCTGATGCTCATAGGGATGATTTCATCATGAGCTGTGCTGTGCCCAACACGATCAAAGATATCCAAGTCCTTCACGACGACATGGCCATTTAATCGTACATCAAATACCTTCCAGGATTAGAAAAGGAGACAATGTCAAAACCATCAGCTTCACCCTTCTTCAAGGAACTGGACATCATGCATCTGCCTGAGCTTCAAGTTTAAAAATAATTTAAGAAATGATGGCTCTGGATATACTCCAGGGTGGCTAGAGTCCTTTACCTGAGCCAAATCAAAACCATATTTCTTCACTGCCAAGGTTTCATAGTGGCCTTGAGGAAAGAAGAATATAAGCACAAAGTTCATCAAGGAGGAAACTCACGGGAAAAGACAGAGGAAAATGGTAAGGCTAAACATAAGAAGTTGCTGAAAACCAATGAGAGGGAAGTAACCAGGAAGGTCTTAACAGGATCAGTTAGTTGCCAAGAACTAGGATTCTGGCATTGCTTTCTGTTACCAACCCACAAAGCAAGTGCACCCACATGGGCAATGGGACACTGCAGAAGACATTCAGTTTTTCCTAAAGGTAATCTGTTCCTTTTTTCCAAGGGAGTCCCTTACATGCTCTAGCCCCATAGTAGAGGACTGTCCAAGAGTACCATGGGTCAAGGAGGAGCCTACCCGGCCTCACCTTCTGCTGGGACTGTGCAAAATAGACTTCAGCAAATTTCAACACGAGCACATAGTCCCCCTCCTCCTTGATGGGCACTTCATAGCCAAAAGTCTCCTCGTTATACCGCTCTGTTTGATATAGGATCTGGTCTTCTGGGTTGGAACGCAGGATTGGCAGTTTCATGCCATAATCTGAGGCTAAGGGCAAAAGACAAAGAGAAAACACATCAGAGACAAGATATAAAAGAGTAGAGACCCCAGAACTGCCAGAGGCATTTCCAGAGCAATGCAAACTAATAACCCTCCCACTAGAAGGGGCCACAACCCCTCTGCACCTGGTTCCAAAGACAGCTCACACAAAGGCAAGAATCAGCCATTACCACAGAAGAGTAATATGAAAAAAAACTAAGCACTAATCACCAATCATTCCAACAGCCCCTCTACTATTCATAGCAGAACTTTTTGAAAGCATATTAAAATGACTTTCCCCTACCTGCCTGAAGGATAGGAAGAGAATAAATCTAACTCATTATGTGAAGAAAGTGCTATGCTGCAGATAACTAGTTCCCTGAGAAACATCAGGGACACTTCCTGAAACCAGGGGGATGGCCACGAAATCTAATCAAGATGACTCAAGTCAATTTTTCTTTCCAGTTAGCAAAACCTAGAGTCTAACCCAAACAGGATTATCCAGTTAATAGTCATTCTTCATTGTCTTTACTATAAACAAGATTCCAGGGATACATTTTTATTTTCCAGAATTTTCATTCAAAAAATTCTAAGACTGACAAGGAAAAATAGTTCATAAAAAGAAAGGTAAGCCAGGCACGGTGGCAAATGCCTATAATCCTAGCAACTTGGGAGATGGAGGCAGGAGGATTGCAGTTTTGAGGCCAGAGGTTGCCTATGGAACTTAGTGAGACCCTATCTCAGGATAAAATATAAAAAATGGTCTGAGGGATTTTGCCTTTGAAAGCATAATGTGTGATATTTTTCTTCCTTTCCCCCATTACCCTTTCTTATTGCCCCCTTTGTTGTTGTTAGATGCCATTGAGTTGGTATCTGACTCATAGCAACCCTACATACAATAGGCGAAACAGTATTGTTCCTAGTGTTTCTACGTTATTCATAGGGTTTTCAATGGCTGATTGTTTTGCAAGGGGGGTTCCCGGGTCCTTCTCCCATATTATCCCCTACTCCCCCTTTCTAGTCCCTTTCTCTTTCCTTCATAGGCCCCCTTCTACTTTCACAATATATATATTAAAGCATTGAATATATATTGAAATCTAGCATCCACATATAAAAAAAAAATGTCTGAGGGTGCAGCCCAGTGGTAGAGCATCTGCAAAGTACATGCAGAGCCCTGGGTTCAACCCCCAAGTACTGCAAGCAAACAACAACACACACACACACATATAAAGGGGGGTGGTGATACACATATAAAGGGGGGTGGTGATACTCTCCAATTTCCTTTAGGTCCAAGCACCTAAAACCATTTCCTTTAGGTCCAAGACTCAAAAACTTTATTTCACCTATTCTCTTGCACATTTCCTCAGTTAAATCAACAAAAGAAAACAATTGTACTGTAGCTCCAGTACTTAACACAGTGCCTGGCACATAGTAACCACTCAATGTAAGCACTGCAAGAAATGTTATTGATTTTTTTAACCAGTATATATTGAGTATTACAACTTTAAAATAGCATTTTTCTTTCTTAAAATGTGTATTGCTTTTCGAAGTTGAATTGAATTATAGTACCAATGTGTGGTATGGCATTCACACAAAAGATGGTGTTAATCAAATGAATGGTAGTGCCACCATGTGACAGGTAGGACAATCAAAGAAAATGGCAGAAGCACAATTGTTCCAGGAGCACAGGACCATTTTGAAGTAGTATTTGAAATTCAAGAATGTTGGAGAAGTATGACAATGGAGTGTACAACAGAACCTCCAACACGCCTAACAACTGCATACATCTGTGTAAGTGTGAGATGTGTGGTACCATGTGTGGTGTGCACAAGGGAAGATCTGAGAGGCCTTGCACAGCAACAAGTGCTACTTCTTCTGCTATGGTAACCATTTTCTGCACGTCTTGTAATTACACAAGTAAAACAACTTGTTTGATTTTTTAAATCAGTATATACTGAGTATTACTATTCTAATACAATATTTTTCCTTTCTTAAAATGTGTGTACATTTTTTGGCACCTTGTATAGTCTGCTGAATGAACAAATGGCAACAAAGGAGATGCCTGCAAAGCAATGAACCCATGCTGTTCTCACTATGAGGCTAGCACATTGGGCAAGAAAGAAAACCTGCCAAGGTCCTATTGGCACCTCTGGCTTAAGATGTCCAAGTCCTAGGAAGCCCCTTTCCCATTTCATGAACTGATAGGAATAAGGCAAGGTAAAAGTAAAAAGTTTCTTACCTCAAGTCAGTAGAAAAGCTGAAAACCTCTCCTGTCCCCAGCCCCCTAGGTGATAAATTGTATGTGTGTGGTTTTCCTCCCGTACATACAACAATCTAGGTCCTTTCCACAAATACATCACCTTCTAGCCCTGAGATGAATATTTATGCTTCCTCCTTCAGAGAGCAGCCTGACTTCTTTATCCTATAAACACAATGAGGCTTTCCAGTGTTCCATAAATCTACTTCCCAAATTACAGATGGAAAAGTAGTGTATTCTTTTCTCCAGCGTGGAATAAAGACTTCAAGATTACCTTCCACTCTCCCATAGTGACCCTGAAGACATCTGGTACCTATAGCCTGTGGGAAATGTCAATGAGCAGTCATCAGTTATCTCCAAAGCTGTATCCTCTGAATCCCCAAAATTTCAAAGGAGAGGACATGACAAAAGGTAAAAAATTAACTAAGAGACCCAGTGTCTAAGGTCAATCCCTCAAAAAAATAAACATAACTGTTAAGAGTTCCTGTAAGCGACACTAGCCAGATCAGGTGGACTGATAAGACAATGGAACAGGAAGCTCATTGCACTTTTGTCTTCAGACATTTTTCTTCCTATGTTTCCTCAAGAAATCAAAGAAGGGTGGTATTACAAAGGATGAACTGCTAACATGCCCCAGCTCTTTCCCAGGCTCAAAAACCCTGGGACACAAACCTATGAAACCTAAAAGCTGCTATTTCTCTTCCAAATAAACTCTAAGAATTTCCTTCTTCCATGAGGACTGTCATCTTTAGACCAGTAATTAGATTTGATTTATAGATACACAGAAATTTTGTGCATCTGTAGACAATCTTTTTTTTTTTGCCAAATGGAAAAACTGAGAAACTGAGAGTAGTGTAATCTGTGGCAGTCTCGTTTCCACAACTAAGAAAATTCAGCCATGTGAACAAAAGTTACTGAATCTTGGAAATATCTTTAAATATTTTGCCTTTAAAATCCAAACAGCTATCCTAAGATATTTGCCAAACACAAAGTTGAATTTACCCAAGTCCCAAGAGATGCAGCAACAAAAAAGGATTTTTTTCCTCCTTAGTCTTTACACATTCATAGCTAAACAGATTTCTCTAAAATATAATGAAGTGCACAGTCAGCATACTGCCCAAGTTGGTACAATATAGCTCAGACAGTTAACCAAAAGGGAAGGTCAAAAGCCCTACATTACATCTACTGCTTCTTATTTCCAGACAATACAGTAGCCAGGCTCCTTGGAAAATTCAACCCTGGTTTCAGAGTGACACAGGCTTGGATTTGAATTCTCATTCTGCCTCCTACTAAGTGAGGCTGAATAAGTTTTTTCTAGGTCTGTTTTCTCACCTATAAAAAAACAGGACTATCACCTACCCCATAGAGTTGTGGGAAAAATAAAAACACCCATAAAGATCTCAATAGAGTATCTTACACAGAGAAAGACACGAAACTCAGACACATACATACACCAGCTGGGCAACGATATGCACACAAATATGCACTAAACAAATCCCTCTACTCTGGAAAATCTAGGGAATGGACTAAAAGGAACAGGAACAGGAAGTAATAAAACAAATTGGAAAACTGCAGCTGAGAAGCGTAGGAATGGGAAAGCCAGAATGAACAGGAACCTGTTCTATGTAAGACCACCAAAAGGGTGCTCCATAAAGCACTTCTGGGTGCTTCAACCTCACTCAGCCCCTAATACTAAGCCTCCTGACCAATTGATTATTCTTCTGAATCACTTCTTCCTCAAGTGAGGCTAGTTCCTAAAGAATTATTCTGAATGGACTGAGGCAAGGAACCCAGGGATTCAGAACCTAAATTCTCTACCTGTGGACTTCGTGTACTTGGAGGGCTGTAGATGAACCGTGCCTGTTAGGTGACAGTATGAGAGAATTCTAAGTAAAACCTGTGCCCATAAGTAAATCAGAGGAAGAGTGACTGGCTATCTCTTTCTCTATTAGGATCTTTCAAGCTTTTATCTCCTCACAGCCAAATCCTTCCTCATCCAAAAGGAAGACAGTCCAGGAAAGGGTCTTCTTCAGGGTTACAGAATTAGTAATCTGATAGGCACAGGTCCCCAGCCAGCATTTTTCCCCTCTGGAGCCATGTTCTGCCCTATTTTTAATTCCATGCAAAAGGTCATCAAGCAGAAGAAAAAAAAATAGTTGACACTTTACCCTTCTCTGGACAGGAGAGTGTTCAGAGTCATGTCTGACATTTGTAATGCATGAGAAGTATTACTGAGGAAAAAAAAAAAAACAAGGCTCAGAGAGGTAAACCAAATTTCTCAAGGTCATACAACTTTAGCAGGTATCTCATGAAGAGGAAATAACCTTCTCCTAAAATCAAGATAGAGGCTAGGGTTTAGCTCAGTTGGCAGAGTGCTGCTCTGAGCTCTCTTGAAGCCCTGGGTTCAATCGCCAGCACGCAAAAATGGAGAAAAGACCTGGCAGCCCACTCCCAAAACAATTCTAAAACAATCAGCCATTGAAAACCCTATGAGCCGGGCTCGATGGCACACGCCTATAATCCCAGAGGCTTGGGAGGCAGAGGCAGGAGGATCGCAAGTTCCAGACCAGAGGCAGTCTGTGTAACTTAGCAAGACCCTG
>VMDO01001810.1:17592-161130 GCA_007922755.1 Pedetes capensis
AAAAAAAAAAAAAAAAAAAAAAAAAAAAAAAAAAAAAAAAAAAAAAAAAAAAAAAAAAAAAAAAAAAAAAAAAAAAAAAAAAAAAAAAAAAAAAAAAGAAAGAAAAGAAAAAAAAAAAAGAGAACCCTATGAATAGCAGAAAAGCACTGACACAGTGCCAAGCATGGCACAGTGTTGGGGAGTGTTTCATAGTGGTACATAGGGCCAATATGAGTTGGACTGGGCTCTGTGGCACCTACTAACAACAATAACAAAACCAAGACAAGTTTTGCGCCCTTAACCCAAATAATCAGGTCTTTTGCTAATCAGAGTCAAGAGGAACTCAGAATAACCAAGTTAAGAATCTGGAATGTATCGCATGCCAAAACTCTAAGGTGAATGATGCTGAAGCACTTTCTATAGTAATGCTTCCATCTGTTGAACTGAAGCACACAGATTGAAAATGCCTTTCCCAAGCTATGAGCACTAGCTCTCCCCATGGCAGAAATGAAATTCCATAGACATTATAATGTACCTTAGGTGCCCTGGGCCATTCAGTTACAAAAATGCTAAACTACAAAAGAAACTACAGAAAAATCAAGTTCAAAAGCAGGCCAAACCCTTGTCCAAACTAATATGGCAACAAATATCTGAATTCATTCAATATAAAATGAACTTTCCTCAGCATGCTGAAAACATCACAAACATGGGAAGATAAGGCATATATTTCCTATTGCAATTGGTATAAATAACTGCATGAGACAAGGGTCTCCAAATACCTGGCACACCCTCATCCAAAGGGGCCAGAAAAGGAAAGGCAGCAGGAACAGCTGTATTTCTCTTTTTGCACTGACTCCTAAATGGAAGCTTAAACACATCTCAGGCCCAGACCTAATGCCCTGAAAATGCTATTCTCAGTAACCTGCTAAGTGCAATGTTGCAAACAAGCCAGTCCAAGGTGTAGCTGGCAACCCCTGACCGGTCTCTCCACCCACGCTTTAATACAGCTCAATTCATACCCAGACTGGCACAGTGCAGAGCAGGAAACCTTTATTTACACAATGCCTCAAAGGCTAGTGTCCAAAGTAGGACTCCAAAATGCATGTGCTTGGTAGGTCTCATGTTATTTTACCTGCTGCAATAAACTTCTCCCATGGAACTGCAACCATGAGCCACCAACCCAAGGACAAAGAGCTTGGCTGACTGCTGAACAAGGCAAAGGAACAACAAAACCACCTGCACCATTAAACTAGAATTTCTGAATAAAAACAGTACCTGGGGATTTAACCTATGTGATCTTAGTCTGCTTTATTCTTTGCACAGAGGACCTAATAGAACAATGTAATCAAGGTAAAGTCTAGTGTCTGCTAAGTGAAAGAAACCATCTGCACACTACCTCCCCACAGTTATCTCAAGAGGCAAAGTCCACAAACTGTCTCTAGTTTCAAGGGCTCCTTCCTCCCTGCCTACACCCAAATAGAAAGAGGAAGGGTCCACAATAGAGATAGTAATGACCTCTTACTATAAAGTCTGCCTTTGCCTACTGCAAAACTGGAGCCCTGACTCAGTTAACTAGGACCTACATGCCAGAGCTAAACAAATTCCAAGATAATATAGAACTTCAGAAAACAGCCCTGTGCCACAAGACCCTCACATGCATGAAAGCAATAAATATAACAAACTTCCAGGACACTGCAATTAACTTGGAGAAACTAATTTAAACTTTTTTAGTAAAGTCCAGAGCCAAATCTGGGCATTGTGGAAAAAGGGAGAAAGTCTGTCTCCTAGTCGTCTGGAGTGGCATATTGCCAATTTGGCAAACTCTGAATCTCACAGCATAAACCTGCTTCCAACACATGCAGCAAGGAACTTCCTTCTTAAACCTATTTTCCAATCCTACTTACAGAAGAAACAAAGAAACCAGAGTAGATTTCACCAAAGAGTGCTCTGGGGTGACCTACATCAGAAGCCCCTGGGCAGAAAACTGGGTCCTAGTAGACAAAAAAAAAAAAAAAAAAAGTTTTAACTATTAGGTCTGGAGGAGGGACCAGGAATCTGCATTTTTAACCACCTACCTGACCAATTTTTACACTATCTTTGGGAACTGTGTGACTGTAAAAAGCACTGTTGCTCAACCAGTTAAGTCACGATCATTTTTCCCATAAGCTAGAATCACACCTCTAGAACTACCTGTGGTAGGCTGAACGCACTCTTGCTATTCAGATCTTACACTGGTTGACTCAGGTGACACATTGCCACCAGCCTCGTATGCAGGATGGCTTCAATATTAACCCCAACCCAGTGGCTTCTACTTTTAAGCACACATACTCCTCGCTCCAGAGGGTGGGGGAGGAGACTACAATCAAACTTTCTTGGCACATCCCCTTCCAAGATTCCTTGCTATTCTGGCTAAGAATCAAGCCCCGCTTCTGCACAAGGGGCCAGGAAAGCGGCCGATTTCTGGTTGGGCAAGAATCTATCAGGAATTGTCTCTGTAAGCAGAGCAGGGGCACCGATGGCTTATACCCGCGAGGCCTTGACCGGGCAAAAGGCCGCCCTCCTTTTTCCTTTCCGAGCTTGGATGGGGATGAGGGGGTTCAGAAAATGCAGGATGAGAGATCCAAATATAACTTCTTGCCAATTCTATGCCTCGATGGCTCTTGGAAGCTTCCAGCCAGCGCTAGGCCCTGGGCTCTGAGCAGGTCCCTGCGGAAACTTCAAAGGGAAACTTCGATCGAGACGTGGCCCCAGGTTCGAGGACGGGGCTTGGGGCCCGCAGCCGTTTGCCCGCTGCGCCCAGCACCGCAGGCCCGATCCCATGGCTCGGCCGAGGGACTCTCACCTCGGCCCACCCGGCCTTCCAAAGGGTCCTTGCGAAAGTGGATCCCGTGCACGTCCACATGCGCCTCGCCGCCTGCGTTAACTGCCCAAATGACGCTCTCAGGCAGCCCAGCCCCGGCAGCTCCAGCCACGCCGAGTCCCGGCTCCCGGAGCGCCGGCAGCGGCAGCAGCAGCAGCAGCAGTCGCAGAAGCGCTGCAGTGGCTCCTTCGACTGCCCGGGGCCCCAGCATGGCGGCCACCACCGCGGGGGCAGCCCCCGCTGACTCTCGTCCTCGGCCGGCCGCCAGGCAGCCCCGGACTCAGTAAACCAGCGCCGCGGGCCGCTCTGCCTCAGCCACCGGGGACATGCCGCTCTCAGGCCTCCTCCTCAGCCAAGGGTGCCGCCTCCCACCTCCAGAACAACCTACCCCGCCGCCCAGCCTCCAGCCAGGACACTGCAGCCAGTCAGCGTCCGGCCCTCATTAATTACCCACCACCCTGCCAGGATTTCCCAGCCCATTGGCTAGCAGGCGCGGGAAAGGGCGTGGCCACGGCCAGGCTCCGGCCCAACCACGGAGCATGAGATGGAGCGCGCGCAGAGGGAGGGAGTTCGGTTGAAGCGGCGGTTCGATGCGGAAGTGGCAGGTGCAGCGCCCGAGCGGCCCCGGAATCCCACAGTTGAGTGGGAAAGGTAGCCTAGTGGGGAAGGTTTAGAGTAGGACGCACTGACACGTCGCCAGCACTTCCGGTGCTCCAGATCTTGGGACCGAATAGGCAGCAGAGGGGGCGTGGCTGTTTCCCGCCCCTCTTTTTTTCCTCAGGGAGAGGTATGCGCATAGCTCTAGCAGAAGCAGTGTAGACTCTCCCAACCTAAGAGACGCAGTCCTGGTCCCAGTGTGAGGCAGAGATCTAGTCTTTCCCACGAAGACCACAGACACAGATCTCCAGGGCACAAGTCCCACGAGGATAAGGTCCCGCCCCCACCCTTAGCGGGCTGTGAGCGGGTGGTAGCGTCCAGGCGGCGGTCCAATCAGAAGGCTCCAACGCAGCGGAAACGCGTGGCCTTGTGAGGGAGGGGCTCCAGGCTGCCCGCGTCTCCATGGCGACAGCCTCTGGCCGGACTCAGAGCGGGGGGAGGCGGGGCAGGAGTTTCCTCTGCCATGTGATGGTAGTCACCAGAGGTGACCAGTTTGGGGGCCTGGGCTAGCTGGCACATCCCGGACTCCCTGCTCTTTGGCAGGTCATCGACCCCTATCCTGTACTGGCCATCCCTGCACTTAAGTCGCTGCCCAAACTCCCATTTTTCCGATGGAAAAGGAAGCTGAAAGAGATGCTAAGTGTTGCCAAAGGGTCTTGCCGCAAATGTATGGCACAGCCAAGGCAAAAGAGAAAAAAGAATATTTTCCCACAAATACAGGAACCCAGTTAAATTGGAATTTAAGATGAACAAATGGAACATACTCATACAAAAAAATTCATTGTTTATTTAAAATTAAAACTTAACTGGATTAATTGTATTTTTTTCTAACACCCCTATCTACTACGTGCTAGGCAATGAGATTTTTGCTACCGTAAGCAAAAACACATTGGGGACCCACATGAGAATCCTAGACTTTGAACAATTCATGACCCAATTACTTATTTAGAACAGTGGTAAGTGCTATAAAGAAACAAAACAGGGTACCAAAATGGAGACTATAGTTGTTGTTAGATGATGTGGAGTCAGGTCTGATTTATAGCATCCCTATGGACAACAGAACGAAACACTCCCCGATACTGTGCCATGCCCGGCACTATGTCAGTGTTTCTCTGCTATTCATGGGGTTTTCAATGGCTGATTGTTTCAGGATTGGGCTGCCGGGTTCTTCTCACAAGTCTACAGCATCTGGTGTTCCCAGGTGGTCTCCCACCCAAGTATTAACCAGGCCTGACCCTGTTTAGCTTATGAGATTTGACAGAATCAGGTGCCAGGGTGGTACAGCTGTAGGCAGAATATACTAGGGGGGTTAAGTGCATCAGAATTCCTTCTCCATTGGCAGGGATGTAGCTCAGTGGTAGAGTGCCTGTCTACCATGCATGAGACTCTGGCTTCAATCTGCAGCACGGCAAAATAAAAGTGTTGTTGTTGTTGTTTTTGTTGTTGTTGTTGTTGTTGTTGTTTTATTCCTTCTCCAGACCCCATAGGGATAACTTTTAGAAGTATTCGCTTCTAGTCTTCCCTACTATTTTGCAAGCATTTGCCTCACTTCGTCCCTTAAACATGATCCCCCTTCCCAAGAGCTCTAGGGCCAGCACTGGGGATTAATTCCATTCTTCTCTCGCTGAAAACAGTTATCTTTAGAGAAACTTGTCAACACAAAACATTCAATAGCCCTCAGAACAAGGGCATGGTGGTAGTGCAAATAGAGAACATAGTTACAAAAAGTGGTGGGGCTTCCTACCTCCCAGGCCGATGGCCCCCAGAGTCCATGGTCCAGCCACATAACCATTCTGACTGTGGGAGCTGATGCTGACATTATTTTAAGGCAGTCTCATCTGGAAGAAACAATCACAAAATGAGTTAAACCTTTGACAAGGTCTCAAAAGATCTAATCTTCAGCCTTCTCTCAGTCCCTCAGATCTTTGGTCAGCCCAAGAGATGAGCAAGATTCGTGGGTAGCCCCCAATGGGCTCTTCAGAGTCCATTCCTGTTTGGGCCTCCCTTGTACTAAGAAGGCTGATCCTCTTTTTGAGATCCAGCTGCTCATCTATTAAACTGTTTCTTCTGTAAAATATACATTCTGATGCCAGGGGCAGTGGCACCAGCCTGTAATCCCAGTAACTCAGGAGGTGGAGCAGCCAGGAGGATCACGAGTTCGAAGCCAGAGGCAGCCTGGGTAGCTTAGTGAGACCCTGTCTCAACATAAAAAATGTTTTAAAAAGGGCTGAGGCTGCAGCCCAGTGGTAGAGAACTTGCAAAGTATGTGTGACGCCTTGGGTTCAACCCTGCAGTACTGCCAAAAATAAAAAATAAAAAATAATAAATTATGAGACCCCAGAGTCAGAATGAACATGGTATCTGAGTCAGGCTGCCTCAGTTCCATGCCTGGTTCCACCATTTACCCACTGTGTGGCCTTGGGCAAGTGATATACTTCTCTGAGTTTGTTTATTTAATTGTGAATAGTTGTTCTTATTTCAAAGTGTAGACATGAAGATTCAAGAAGGTTATGCATGCTGGGGATATAGGTCAGTAGTAGAGCCTGTGCCTACCATGCACAAAGCCCTGGGTTTGAGCCCCAGCACCACAAGAAAAGGGAAGAAGCAAAAAAGGAAGGAAGAAGATAAGGCAACCAAGGAAGAAGAGGAGGAGCATGGGTCAATGCACATAGTAAAGTCATTAGAATCGATTCACTAAAATGGAGACAATAGTTTAGATACCCCAAGACCGCAACTATTGTAACCATATAGCCAAAACATAAGTGATTCTGATTCCCCTCAAATGCTAACATGAAACAAGCAAAACAAGGATAAAGGGCTTTTTATTTTGTCCTTAGCAGCATGAGTCAATGGAATTAATCCGATCAGCTACAGAGCCAAGTCACTTTAAACAGCTTTGTTTGCTTTAGAAAGAATATATGACAGCCAATCTAGAAAAAGGTCAAAATACTTCCTCTTTTATGCTTTATAAACCATGCTCTAACTGCTTTAAATTGAGACTTCTTGCCAAACTCAGTTTGTAGTTTCCTGATTCCTGATTCATAGACTGTTCTTTTGTATGCACAATAAACTCTTAAATTTTTAACTTGATCTGATTTCTTTTTTGACAATAGTGCCTGGTCGAAGCCAAGAAATCAACCAGTTGTTATCCTGAAATGAAAAGATCTCTGGAGTTCTTGCTTTCTGCAACTTGTACCCTGTCTCCCACCTTAAACTGTAAAAGGTTGCTAAGTCTATACTTTGAGGCATGTCCCCAGAGCTCTTGATAAGTAAAATCACTAAGGTTACAGCCTCCTCAAACCCTTTTCTGCTGAAGGACCCTGTGCCCTTTGAAGGTGACAATTTCTTCTGTAGACTGTGCACAATTGTCATGGGGCTAGTGAAATTTGTAGTACGTTTGCTTAACAGGGGCTTTCCTGACAGAATTCTCCAAGCTCTTTCTCTTTCCCCATCACATGAGAGTCATACATGATATGAAAGCTCTATAGTTTGCTATCCTCATTTTATAATTAGGAAATTGAAGCCCAGAAGGGCAGGGGCCAGCAGTTTTGAAATGGCAGATGCTGCTCCTGCAAGCAGAAACATAGTCTCATCTGAAAGAGCCTAGCCCAGGGGATAAGGGGTGACCACTGTGGGGAAGTCAAATTTGTAGCAACTGAGGAAGTAGCAGAAGTAGGCCTCAGGCCTGAGATGGGGTGAGGGTAGAAGACAAAAGGCTTAGGGTCTCAGCTGCCAAGCCAGACTGGAAGGCCTGACCTCAGGCCAAGATTCTCTCTTAAGGCACCAATCTAGAGAAGTCCCCAAAAGCTCCAGGCCTGCTCATAGGACTGGCTGTTCAACATGCAGAGCCTAAGCCCTGGGAAAGCTGAGAAGGGAGTCAGTCCCCAGGTGCCCCTGGGCCCAGGCCATTTCTCTATGGACAATGGTAACTTTGGACTCTAGTCATCAACTTACTCCTGTCATGGAAGGTCACCATCATATGAGAGCTCAAGGACAGACACTTTGAGCACCCGCAGGCCCCCCTCTTTCAGCTGGGGCTGCTTTTCTGCAAAAGTTTCATTAAATCCCCCATCACCCTCTAAGGATGGCAGATGTGTCCTTTATGGAGTGACAGGAATTGAAATTTTAGGGTTTGAGGGAGTAGGATTTACTTCCTTTCTTAGTGTCTTCCCTACCATGTCACCTCACAAGATACACTTCCCCGCCCCTCCTCTCCAGTACTGTGGATTGAACTCAGGGCCTCGTGCCTGCTAGGCAAAGGCTCTGCCACTGAGCTGCACTCCCAGCCCTTTTTAGAAAAATTTTGAGGTAGGTCTCACTAAATTGTGCAGGCTGTCTCTGGCCTCGAATTTGTAATCCTTCTGTCTCAGCCTCCCAAGTCACTGGGATTACAGGCATGCACCATCATACCATGCTGTAAGACAACACTTTCTGTAGGAAATGCAGAGAACTTGGGAAAGAACTTTAAAAGGATAAAATCTACCATGAATCCATCCAAAACCAAGATAATTATGGCTTGTAAACCCACACAGCCCGTGACAGCAGGTTCTCCATAACCATCAGTTCCCACCCATAAAGAATCGTATGGTTTCATACAGCCCCCTCATGGAGCTGGAAAACAGGTTATGTCCCCATTTTGCAGATGAGAAGCTAAAGTTCAGGGAAGCTAAGTGACTTGCCCAAAGCCTCATAAAGAGGAGCCCAAATCTGTTTTTTTCATTTCTAATCTATTTTCTTTCTGATCATGGCTACCTGACAGGCCCAGTTTGGTGTAAATCACAGCTCCACCATACATTACTATATAACCATATATCATTGTGTGACTTTGGGTAATGAATTCACCTCTCTGAGCCTCATTCTTTTCCTCTGCAAAACAGAACAATTGTACACGCCTCATAGGATTTTTATTTATTTATTTATTTATTTATTTATTTATTTATTTATTCAGCAGTACTCCCAGGGCCTTGCACATACTTTGAAAGTGCTCTACCTAAGCCCAGGTTTTAATGTTTTTGGTTTGTTTGTTTGGAGATAGGATCTCACTAAGTTCCACAGGCTATCTCTGGCTTCAAACTCACAATCCTCCTGCCTCAGCCTCTCAAATCATTGGGATTATAGGTATGTGCCACGGCACCTGGCTAAAAAGATTTATTTTAAAAGAAGAAAATAAAAATAACATACTTTTAAAAGTTAACACTATAGGACCATTGAGCATGTGGCTTAGTGCTCAATACAGAAATCATAAGCCAGGCATGGTGGTAGATGCCTGTAATCTCAGCACTCACGAGGTTGAGGCAGGAGGATCAACTCAAGTTTGAGTCCAGCCTGGTTTACATAGTGAGATATTGTCTCAAAAAAAAAAAAAAAATACTGGTAAAGATAGGTATGAGTGTTGAGGGCATGGAGATCTGGTTCATAGTCTATTACTACTTCTTAGAGCTGTGTGGTCTCTGGAAAGTCATTTTTCCTCTCTGGGCCTTGGCTTCCTCATCTGTAAAGAGGGTATAATTAGGAGCCCCACCATGTGGGGCTGTTAGAAGCACTTAACAGATATTTTATTTATTATTTTTGTGATACTAGAGGATTTGAAACCAGGACCTTGTACATACTTTGCAAGTGCTTTACTGCTGAGCTATACCAATAACCCCTTTTTTATTTTTTATTTTAAGGCAGGATCTCACTAAGTTGTAGAGGCTGCCTCTGGCTTTGAACTTTAGATCCTCCTGCCACAGCCTCCCAAATTGCTAAGATTACAGGTGTGTGCCACTGCTCCCCGCTTTATAGAAGTTCTTGAGTGGACAGTAGCTATTACTCACACGAAAAGAAATAATTAGCACACGTCATACTGGCAACATAATAGTAGAAAAGGCCATGGTGAAGAGCTCAGGCTAAGGAGTTGGGAAAAACCCTACTATTCGTGGGAGGAAAAAAGCAAAGGGAGCCAGAGTTCAAAAGTGGAAGACATAGCAGCTGTTTATGAGGCCCCAGAGGCAATTTCACCTTGACCCACAAAATCAAAAAAAGAGGTATGCCTTCCTGTGAGATAAGGATCTGAAGAACAAAACATAGTATTAATTAAGTCTTGTCTATTTTAAGTTAATGGGACATTTTTCCCCCTTAAGGATATATTCACAATAAAAGTTCAAAAGGTAAACACAGAGAAGGGGTGGGGCCAGCTTTGCCTTCAGCTTAGCTCCCCCTGCAGCCCTGGGCTGCTGAGGTGGGTGGTCTGGTCCCAAAGCCAAGTTTCCTTGTCTTGGGTGTCTGGGAGTCAGATCACAGGGGAATCCGAGCCACCCAGACAGGCAGGGAGCCTGCCCATGGTATCTCCTGGCCCTGGCCTCCAGTGGCCAATTTGAATCCAGAAACCTAGCCAGGTCTCCAACTTCAGGGGAAGGAGAATGGACTTGACATACCTTTGCTTCCCCCAAAAGGATGTGAGTCACAGAGAAGCAGCCTGCTGGGCCTAACATGGCTGACCATGAGACCAGAAAAAGCAAGCACTTTGCCATCTGGATGGCCTTTGTAAAGTTACTTCCCTCCTGTGCCTGGTTTTCCTCATTTGTGAGTGAGGTAATGATAATCTTCAACCTAGATTGCAAAATTCAGGGCATTCTCTATTTGTCAACTGTCTTTATTATCGTCTCCCAGACTTTTTCATTGTGTTAAGTACACAGTTTATTGGAGTCAGGAACACGAGGGGCAATTTTTGTTGTTGTTTTGCAATGCTGGGGATACAACCCAGGGCCTAGTATGCACTAGGCAATTGCTCTACCACTAAGTTATGTTCCCCCACCCCCACCCCCACCCTTTTTTTTTTTTTTTTTTTTTTTTTTTTTTTTTTTTTTTTTTTTTTTTTTTTTTTTTTTTTTTTTTTTTTTTTGGCTTTTTTGAGTCAAGGTCTTGCTACATAGCTCAGACTGGCCTTGAACTCATGGTCCTCCTGCCTCAGCCTCTCAAGTACTGGGATTATAGGGTGCACCCCCATGCCCAGCCTCAGAGATAATCTTTATCATCTTCTCCATGCATTAGCAAGACATATCCTCTGTCTGAATCTCAGTTTCCTTGTCTGTAGAATGAGGTGATTGTAAAGATAGAGTGGAATGATTAATGACATACCCAATAACACCATACACAGAAATAAAGCAGCTACTTTATTCTCTCCAGTCTCCTCCCTACAGTTGGGCAAATTAAAAAAAGCAACCAGGTAGAATATCTATAGCTAACATTTGCACGTTGGATCATAAATGATCAGTTTACTTCTTAGTTGTTCCTCTAAGCCATGATGGAAATGTGCTATATTTGCTCCACACAGTACAGAAGGCACATGTGGTTGTTAAATACACAAAACATGGCTGGTGTGTCCCTCAGGGGTTACAAGGCTAAGAATTCTATCAGATGGAGTGGTTGGGGTAAGGGCAGCTCACCAATTGCTAGTTGATGGTACTTTGGGCTTGAAAATATTGGCATTGCCCTGGTTCTGGCATTTTGCCCAGTGGTTCTAGACAGTGAAGTCAATTTAAATTAAATTTGTATTCAATTTTAATCAAGTTAAACTTAAATGACTACATGTGGCTAGCAGCTACTATATTGGACAATGTTGTTTAGACTATAAGCTCCATGAAACCAAAGACTTAATATCCCTCCTATATCCCTAATACCCACCACAGAACCCAGAAGACAGTAATTGCTCAGTGTATATTTGTTGGGAGAAATAATGAAGAGAGGCAGGAACTAGAAAGAAAACATTCTAAAAATTTTTTCCCTCTGCTGGGCATGGTGGCACATGCCTGGAATCCCAGCACTAGGGAGGCTGAGGTAGGAGGATCCTCAGTTTGAGGTCAGCCTGAGTTGTAGGGCAAGACCCTGTCAAAACAAAATAAAACAAAACCACATACAACCTAATTGCTTTTCTTCTTTTTCCCATGAAATGTCCAAGACTTACATATAAAAGGGTGGAAATAATGTTTCCTATCTCATAGGGTTATTATGAGAATTAACAAGTCAAAAAATATATATATATATACATATACATATACACACACACACACATATATATATTTGTGTGTGTGTATATATATATATATATATATAGTGGTACTGGGGGTTGAACCCAGGGCCTTGCGCCTGCATGCTCTGCAAGTGCTGGACCACTGAGCTGCACCCTCAGCCCATTTTTTTACTTTTTGAGACAGGGTCTCGCTAAGTTTTGCAGACTGCCTCTGGTCTCCAACTTGCGATCCTCCTGCCTCCGCCTCCCAAGCCCTTGGGATTACAGGCATGCGCCACGGCACCCGGCTTACAAGTCAATATTTATGAAGGGTTTAATAGAATGCCTGGCACATAGCTGGTAAGTATTTTACAAGTGTGTGCTAATTAAAAATAAAACTCAGCTAGTCAGTTTAAATTTGGTTGCAAATGTTCAAAAGTAACAATTGTTTGTATGACAAAAATTACATTAAAAAATTAAAAAGAAGCAGCTTTTTCTATCTCTTTTGTAAAGGAATCTGAAGTGAGGCACTCCAGGACTGTTAAGATGGCTTCTGGAAGGTGTCAGGAACTTAGGTTCCTTCTATTTGCTGCTCCACAATCTTCACCTCTGACTTCTTCCTCATGGTCCAAGATGGCTTCTTAAGCTCCATGCACCAAAGACACATTCCAGCCACCATAAAGGAGGAAGGAAAGCAAAGGAAGCCAGGTCTCCACATTTAAGGATGATACTTTCCAGAAGTTGCACAATATGTGCTTCTATCCTATTAGTCTGAATGCAGGTACCAGGCCCCACCTAGCTGCAAGGGAGGGTGATAAGTATAATCTTGATTCCATACATTCTAGAAATTGAGAGTTTTATTACTAAGGAAGATAGGGAAAACAGATGTTGGGAAACACCTAGCAGTCTTTCCAGAACTCATTTCACCCTAGGATTTGGCCCTCATTGGCTGTTTCAAGAATTTGCAATTACTGCCAGACATGGTGGTGTATGCCTATAATCCCAGCACTTAGGAGGCTGAAGCAGGAGGATCACCATGAGTTCAAGGCCAGTCTGAGCTACATAGGATGTCCCAGGACAGCCTCAGCTACAAAAAGTAAAAAATTAAAAAAAGAAGAAAGAAAAAGGAATTTGTAGTTACTGTATCAAAACATCCTGTTGTACACCATAAATTTTTAAAAAAGAATGTGAAGCTACTCATAATAGTGACAACATATATACAACATACACATGTATGAGCCTTTTCCACCCACATTGGGCTTTTGTATATATTATCTGATATGATCCCTAAAATCCTAGCAAGCACAGATATGATTATTACTGTGTTATGATTATCTCCCTTGAATGGATGATGGAAATTGACACCTCAGCCATTGGTTCAAGGTCACAGCAACATAAATGGTTGATCAAGGATGACAATCTACATCTTTCAACTCCCAATCCTTTGTCTCTTCTCCCCATTCCATGGCAATGCCTTTAACTACAAGGCCCCTGTGGCACAAGGACATAGTCCCAACAGAGCCTGCATTGGGGTCGAGGAACGCCCAAGGCCAGGAGACCCACTAGAGACAAGACCTGGAGTCCTTCCTGAGCCTGTGTTCACAAGTGGCTGCCACCCTTTGCACCCCTGATCTCTGAGCCATGTGACAGGTGTTTACTGAGCACATAGTATGAGCCCAGCCAGTGCAAGGAGCTCGAGAGGCACAGCAGAGAACAAGCTAGACAAGATCTCTGCCCTTGAGTTCCTTACAAGCCAGCCAGGGAAGACAGATGCTAGAAATGTGAACAAATCCCTGTACAGTGCTACCTCCGCACTTGAACTGGGCTCAAACATTTCAGGCCTCAATATGTGTGGGGTTTTTTTGCTTTTGTTGTTTGTTTGTTTGTTTTGTGGTACTTAGGGGTTGAACCCAGGGCCTCCCACATACTTTCCAAGTTCTTTACCACTGGGCTGCAGTCCCAGCCCATTTTTTATTTTTTTGTCTTGAGATAGGGTCTTGCTAAGTGGTACAAGCTGCCTCTGGCCTCAAACCTGGGATCCTCCTGCTTCAGCCTCCCAAGTTACTAGGACCATAGGCATGTGCCACCACATCCAGCTTCAACTAAAATTTTTGAGAGAATTCTGGTTTGGTGTTTGACCATTTGCTTTGCATTCTATCAGCATGCTAAAACCTCTACAAGACCCCATGATTACCTGTGACACCTCCGAGTGAAACAAAGGGGAAAGCATCACTTTGTGTGTTGATTTCATGCAGCAATAATGGCCAAGGTCAATAAAACAATGCTGATGAAGTTGTAGAGAAAAGGAAACCCTCTTACACTGCTGACGGGGTTGTAAATTGGTTCAACCACTTTGGAAATCAATATGGAGGTACATCTGAAAACTAAAAATAGATCTGCCAAATGACCCAGTTATACCACTATTGGGAATATACCCAAAGAGAGATCAGTCATACCACAGAGACACCTGCATCTCCGTGTTCATTGCAGCACTTTTCATAATAGCAAGGATATGGAATCAACAAAAGAATGGATAAAAAAATTATGGTACATACACAATGGAATACTATTCAGCAATTTAAAAAAATGAAATAATGTCATTTGCAGCAAAATGGATGGGATTGGAGAACATCATCTTAAGTGAACAAACAAAAGCCCAAAAAGAGAAATACCATATGTTCTCATATGTGGGAGCTGAATCAAACTTAAAGGAAGGAAACAATCCTATAAACATAAATTGAAACATAATAAAAAGCTCAATTAAACTTAGTATAGAAGGGACAATTTAAGGAGTGGAAAGTAGGGAGGGATCTAGCAGAGGGAAGCAACAATGGGAGAAGATGGGAGGGGGAAGAGAGTCAATGAGGAGGGATGAAGGGGGGAGAGGTCAACCTCAATGTAAACAGCACAACTGTATTAGTATGGGGAAAAAAAGGGGAAGATAGAAAAAAACTACCAGAATAGCTAAAAATAAATAATAATAATAACAATAATAACAGTAATAATACCAAAGGCTGGCAATAATATAAACAGACTAGATCATTCATCTAATACTGCTGAGAATGTAAAAAGGTAGATCACTATAGAAAAAGTTTGGACTGCCAGGCGTGGTGGTGCACTGTAATCCCAGTGGCTTGGGAGGCAGAGGCAGGAGGATCGCAAGTTGGAGACCAGAGGCAGTCTGCAAAACTTAGTGAGACCCTGTCTCAAAAAGTAAAAAAATGGGCTGGGGGTGCAGCTCAGTAGTCCAGCACTTGCAGAGCATGCAAGCGCGAGGTCCT
Organism: Pedetes capensis; assembly: GCA_007922755.1. Lineage (NCBI taxonomy): Eukaryota > Metazoa > Chordata > Mammalia > Rodentia > Pedetidae > Pedetes > Pedetes capensis. Next base: position 32,360 of record VMDO01001810.1, read on the forward strand.
GGGTTCAACCCCCAGTACCGCAAAAAAGAAAAGAAAAGAAAAGAAAAAGTTTGGACTAAAATCAAAATTGGGATGCATGTATATAGATAAATATTCTCACAAAAAGACATATAAGTAGAAAGGAGATCATTGGTGGTGGGGTGGGATACGGGAGGAGGGTCATGAGAGGGTAAGGGGGAAGTTATGTGAATAATGTACAATGAAATACATATATGGAAATGTCACAATGAAATCCATGTCATAATGAAACCCATTAAGTTGTACATTAAAATTTTCCAATTAAAAAAAAAAAGACATGTCCTGGTGCTGTATTCATGATCTTGTGGCTTCTTTTTAAAAACAAATATATACGTACATATGCTTGCAGACATAGCACTGTGGCGTCCAATCTCATCAAACCTTGGAAGCTAAGCAGGGCTGGGCCTGGTTAGTACTTGGGTAGAAGACTGCTTGGGAACACCAGGTGCTATAGGCTTGAGAGAAGGACCTGGCGATCCACTCCCAAAAAACAATCAGCCATTGAAAATCCTATGAATAGCAGAGAAGCACTGATAATAGTGCTGTTGTACATAGGGTCACTATTAGTCAGACACCAACTCAATAGCATCTAACACCATCAACATATATACAGATGCTATACAGTCATCATGGCTTCCAAGAAACTTTCTAGCGTTAAAAGTGAAGAGGAAAACAGTAAGAACAACAATTGAATTTTAAAAAGAACTTATTGGTAAGTGTGTAGATGGCATACCAGAGTCTGAATTAGCCATCCAAACCAATAAATACACTTATTGTATTTCTGATGGGAAAATGTACTCAGCACTTGATTTGATCAGCCCTCAACCAGCCTTCCAGGACAGATTGTGGTTGAGTGCTGTGGTACCACTGTATTTATATTTTCATAGATTGTGTTCATGTATTTAATGATTGTGAAATGCCTCTTAGACAATGTAGATATGGCAGTGCAGAAGGCAGAAATGTTTTCCATTAACATGAAGCTTACATTCTAGTGTGGAGCAGGGAGTATCAAACAATATGCAGATAAAGATGTATTGAAATATAATGACTATAAGAAATATGTCAGGTCATTAATTTCATATGTGTCCTGAAGAATAAAAATGAGCTGTGATGGTGCTATCCTTCCTGCCTTCAATAGCTAAGCGAAAAGGTTGACATTTAAGCCTAAGTACAAGAAATGAGAAGGATGTAGCTATTCAAAGAGTGGAGGGAAAAGCATTCCCAACAGAGGGAACAGCCTATGTGAAGGCCCTGAGTTAGGCCCTCTACTAAGCATCATGCATAGGGTATTTCTTTACAGCCACCCCCTCGGGAGGTGCAATTATTATCATTAATAATAGAGAGTGAGACTCAAAGAGGAAGAGGAACTTCCTCACCATAAACATCCTATACACACACATTCTTTCCCTTAAGTGGCACAGCTGGGCCAGAGCCCAGGTCCTTTTTACCACCAAAGCCCATGCCTTGATCATAATACTCAGACCCTCTGTCCCCGGCTAGGAGAGACAGCTATCCACTAAAAATAGGAGCAGGTACCAGGCACCTCCAGTAGGTAAAGGGATAATCTGGCCCTGCAGCATGAGCCTGGCAGATATAACTGGTCAGGGCTGCCTTGTAGGACCATGTGACATAGATGGCCACTCTCTGGCCATTGAGTCAGATCCCAGATTTAAGCTGTGATTATCTTGTCATTGTCAATGACAGGTTCTGATGCAGGCATTAAAGGATGCCATGCCTGACTTTCCCTTCCCTTTTCCTCCAGACAGAATCACTGGGGCATAAGGACACATGGAAGAGGGTGGGAGGCAACTGTGAATAACAACATCAACAAGAGTGAAAGCTATAATAATGCTTACTGTATGACAGGCACAGTTCCAAGGGCTTCATGTATACAGTTGTCCCTCAGTAGCCACAGAGGATGGGTTCTAGGACCCTCCACAGATAATAAAATCCACAGATGCTCAAGCCCCTTATATAAAATGCCATTGTATTTGCATGTAACCTATGCACTTTAGATCATCTCTGTTGTTGTTATTGTTAGATGCCGTCGAGTCGGGTCCAACTCTAAGTGTCCCTATGTACAACAGAACAAAATGCTCCCCAATACTGTGTCATGCCTGGTACTGTCAGTGCTTTTCTGCTATTCATAGGATTTTCGATGAGTGATTGTTTCAAGAGTGGGCTGCCAGGTCCTTCTCCCAAGCCTATAGCATGCAATATTCTCAGGCAGTCTCCCATCCAAGGACTAACCAGGCCTGACCCTGCTTAGCTTCCAAGATCAGACAGGATTGGACACCAGGGTGGTATGGCTGTAGAGAAATGATCTCCAGATTACTTGTAATACCTAATGTTAATGTTGTGTGGATAGTTGTTATACCAAACTATTGTTTAGGAAATAATGACAAGAAAGAAAAAGTCTGTGCATGTTCAGTAGAGACTCAATTTTATTTTTTCAAATATTTTTAATTGTGGTCGATTGAATCTGCAGGTTCCACATCTGCAGAGGGCCAACTTACTGCCAACTTACTACATCATCATCCCCATTTTACAGATGGGGAAACTGAGAGCCACAAAAGGCTGATAATTTATCCAGATGACACAGCTCATAAGTGAGAGAACAAGAATTTGAACCCAGGAAGCTTACTCCTGAATCCATACTTGTTTATTTCTTCCAGCCTTTTTATTGTAAATGGAGACAAACAGAAAATCCCACAGAAGAAATAGACAATTTAGTGACTTAGGATAAGGGAAATACCATTGAGATCACTCTACTGGTTAAGAGGTAGAACTTTGCCAAACACGCCAGGAGGCCTACCTTCTTCCCTCTAAAGGCAACTGCTACCTTGAGTTTTATAATAAAATGTCCTGCCAGGCACAGTGACACAAGTCTGTAATCCCAGTGACTCAGGAGATGGAGGTAAGAAGGATCGCAAATTTGAGGTCAGAGGTAGCCTAGATAACTTAGTGAAATACTGTTTCAAGATAAAAAACTAAAAGATGGGCTGAGGGTGTAGCTCAGTGGTAGTGCACTTGCAAACTATGTGCAAGGCCCAGGGTTCAACCCCTAAGAACTACAAAAAAAAAAAAAAAAAAAAGCCCCCGGTGTGTGTCTATGGGGTATTTTTTCACCCAAGTGCACACCCTTGGAAACTATTACTAACATTCAGTTAGCCCATTTAAAAAAAAAAAAACACTTGGTATCTTTTAAATATATATATATGTTAAATATGTATATATACATATATATACACACATATACATATATATACTTCCTTCTTTTTCTCTCTTTCCTTCTTTCTTTCTTTTTTGTGGTATTGTCTCTTGAGCATGCAAGATAAACACGCTACCACTGAACTATATCCTACATCCCCATCCTCTTAAGATCTCCCTCTGTTGTTTTGTTGTTGCTGCTGCTGTTGTTATTTTGAAGAGGCTCTCTTCATATAACCCAGACTGGCCTCGAAACTCATGAGCCTCTTGCCTCAGCCTTTCAAGTGCTAGGATTGCAGGCAAGTGCCACCATGCCCAGCCTCTATCCCTTTTGGTTTTTTTGGTATCGATCTGTTGAAGAATCCAAGCCTGTTGAATGTGTGGAATTTCTCAGTCTGGATCTCACTGACAGCAGCATGTTCCTCTGCCCTAGAATTTCCTACAAACTAACCACTGGATCACAGGGCTCAGACTCCGGTGCAACACTTTTGGAAGGCCTCCAGGTGGTGAAGTGTTCTGCTTCGTGCAGTCTAATGTCTAGTTTTCTGTTTCATGATCAGACCTCATGCTCTTAAGTACTCTGCTATCAGGACGCTTCCTGACAAACCTCTGTACTCCCTGGACAGATTTGTCCCCAAAATAAGCCTTTCACAGGCACCAGGGTTTCTGCAACCACGGCCTGCAGAAACAAGAAGGCAGCTCCTCAGAGGTCCCACTCAAACCTCTCTACTCTCCAAGGTCAGCCTTCTTGTTGAATGTTACCCCACTCTGCTCCTCCCTCCAATCCAGTAAACCCAACAGATGGAAGTCTGCCTAAGGGACCAGGCTCTCCCTTTACCCCTGGGCCTTTGCGCATGCTATTTCCTGGACCAGAAGCACTCTTCCTGTCCACCTTTTCCAACTAACCAGTGCTGATCCATCAGTTCCTAGCAAATATGTCTCTTCCTCCCCATTCCTACCCTGCCAGATTAGAATGGGTGCCTCTTGTGTACCTTGCCGTTTCCAGGCTAGCCTACTTAGCTGCTACATTACACTTGTCTGTTTTCTTGTCTATTTCCTCTACTAAAGTCTGAGACTCTTGAGGACAGGGCCCCTGGCATAGAGCCTGGCACATAGTAGGAGTTCAATAAACATTAATAAGGGCTGGGGTCGGGGGGTGGCTCAGTGGTAGAGTGCTTCCCTAGCAAGCACAAAGCCCTGGATTCAGTTCCCAGAGCAGCAAAGTAAGTAAATAAATGTCAATTGAACACAGGCATGAATGAGTGAATTAGACTTTACGAGTCCCAAGGAGGCAAATTTGGGCTCAATTCACGTTTTTGGCAACAAGCACTCTGCTAAGAGGACATGCAGAGCTCCCCCAAGAAAGGCAGTGAAGCAATGCTGTGGGTGGCAGAAAGAATTTCCACCTAGGAAGGTACATGTTGACTCTTGAAAAGTCACAGAACCCTTTCTTCAAACAATTTTACTAGGAGCCCTAAAATACAGCCCAGCGAAAGTTCTAGCTTTACATCAGAGAAGGCAGAAGCCCAGGTCCTGCACCGCTCCCTGCCTGAGCGCTGAAGCTCCTCTGAACAGTGGCCTGGCTATCTTCTCAGGTGCCTTTATTCCAGCGGCTGTGTATATGATTCTGGGAGGCCACAAACTGGGTACAGAGGCATCCTACCTTATCCCTAACTCCGCCGTCTCTGTGGGGAGGGCTACCAGCTAACAGAGATTTTTTTTTTTTTTTTTTTTTCCCATACTGCCCTCCAAACCATTGCATTTCTGAGGCAGTGCAGGTCTGGAGTCTGGACAGGGCTAAGCTGGTCTGGGGGTGGGCAGGGCTACAGGCCTGTCAGGTGGGGAACGGAGCCAAGGGCTTAGTCTCAGAATTGGATTATTAGAGGGAATTTGGAGCTCCTGGGTTGCTGGCCTCAGGAACATGGGGATTACTCAGGCCTGCGGCTGGGGCCCACAATCCCTGCTGAACCCCTGCCCTGCCAGGTCTGACAGCAAGCCTCCTCCCAGGGGGCGGGGCCCTGCCCAGCTGCAGCCTTTGGTCCCACAGCTGCCCCAGTCACCTCCAGCATGTCTGGGGCTTACAGCAGAGTCCTTTGGACAGTGGTCTATGGACTGGCAGCATTGCATCCTCTGGGAAATTGTTAAGGACACAGATTCATGGACCCCACCCCAAACAGGGAGTCAGAGTCGCTGGGGTGGTGCACAGATCTGTGGCTTAACAAATACTGCAGGTGACTCTGACTCATGCTGAAGTGGAGAACCAGGAGCCGGGGTAGACCAGCTGCCCCCCATACTTGCCTGAGATTCTGGGCAACTTCCTCCCACAAACTTCCCCTTCCGGCTCCTTTGCTTGGAGAAATTAACTATAATGCTCAGCTGGTAGAGTGCAGCTCTGCACTCTCTGAGGCCCTCGGTTCGATCCCCAGCACCGCAAAAATGGGAAAAGGACGTGGCAATTCACTCCTGAAGCAATCCTGAGACAATCAGCCATTGAAAACGCTATGAAGGTTGCTATGAGTCGACCAGGCTCCACAGCACCTAACAACAACATTCCATATCGACACATTCCCCAATTCCACTGCAGTCTGGGGACAGCAGCCCTGAGGGTGCTTACTGAGCACTGACTCCATCCTTTATTATCCTCACATTACATAGGAGGAAACTGAGGTCCAGAGAGGGCTCATGACTGGCCCAAAGTCACACAGCAAGCAAACCCAAAGCCTAACCACTATCCATCCGCTTCCCATCTCGGCAGAGAAGATGGCAGCTGTTCCAACATCTGTCTCTTCACACACACTGGGATTTCCTGCAGGGCAAAGCTCTTGACATCACTTCCTCAGGAAAGCCTTCCCTGACCTCCCTGGAGCAGACCAGCCTCCTTATACCCTCCCTTGATGATAGTCTCACCATCCGTAATCTGGTGCGGATATTTCCATCATGTCTGTCTCCCTGACCAGGGAAGTCAGGAAGTGGTGCAGCCCCTGCTAGATGTTTACCCAGTAGTCAGCATCTCCTTATGGAACCTGTGTTTGTTTGGGGCAGCTGGGTACCCAGCTAAATAACCATCTTCTGCAGTCTCCCTTTTAGTGAGAGGCACCAGGTTTAGGCCTATGGAAGTTGCAGGGTATCTAGTAGTTACTCAATAAATGCATGCTGAATGCAGAAAAGTTCTTCAATTCTGGGCATGCAAGTGGTGCTCAGGAAATGTGTGCATTGTCTAACCAGGCCCAAGAAGCGAAGACCACCCCAGCTGTAGCTCTCTTGAAAAGATTTTTATTGGTTCTGAGATCAAAGGGCTGAGGCGAGCTGGGACGAGCATAGAGCTAAGGAGGGCAGCGAGAGGCGTTGCCCCGGGGCAGACATGCTGTGTAGGGTCTGCTGGCGGGCTCCCAGGCCCACTCAGCCAGCAGCAGCTGGGCACATGGCACTTGGCGCCTGGCGCGACCTCTGCCGGCTTGGCACTGTGGCCTCCTTCTCGGTGGGCGCCCCCTTTCCAGTTGCAGGAGTTGTGTCTTTCACAGTGCGGAGGGGTGGGAGTCCAGGGGTGGGCACCTCCCTGGGGTGCAGGCAGGCCCGTCCGCCAGTCTGTCCTGGGCTCTGGCGGCGGCGGGGATGAGGCGAGCTCGGTTCTTCTTCTCCCCGCCTGAGGGAGCTTGGCTGTCCTGGAGGGGTCCTTGTGGCCTCAGCGGGACATCATCCGGACAAACTCTGGGGGGCGGGGTGGGAGACAGTGGCAGTCAGAGCCCAGCCCAGGACTCAGCCTCCAAGCCTTCCTCCCCTGTCGCCACTGTCCCCGACATCCGCTCTGCCCCTCCCATCCATCTTCTGCCCAGCAGCTGGGGTGAGCTTCTCAAGTGCAATCTGACCCCTGCCCACACCTTCCACTGAAGGCATCCAGCGCCCTCAGGTAGCCCTGGGGCCCTCCCAGGTCTGGCCCACCTGACATTTCCACATCGCTTATGCTCGCCTCCATCTCTATGCTCCAGTTACACAGACCTCATTTTCAGAACGCAGATGCTTCGCACTCGGAGCACGGCTCTCTTCCTCCCCCTCCCCCACCCCTCCCCCTCTCAGCTCTCCTGCAACCTGTTCCCTAATCCCTTTCTCTTCTTTTTTTCCCTACAGTTTGTTTGTTTACTTATTTATTTATGTATTTATTTTTATTTTGAGACAAGGGCTCACTACGTGGCTCAGGCTGCCTCTAGCCTTGAATTCATGGTCCTCCTGCCTCAGCCTCCCCAGTCACTGGGATCATAAATGTGCAACCCCATGCCTGCTTACACTTTTATCTATCTATCTATCTATCTATCTATCTATCTATCTATCTATCTATCTATTTTTCTGAGATGGGATCTTGCTGTGTAGCTCAGGCAGGCCTGGAACTCACTAAACAGACCAGGCTGGCCTCAAACTTGTAGTGATCCTCCTGCCTTTGCCTACCAAGTGCTGGGATTACAGGCATGCACCACCATACTAGGCTTGCTTTCTCTCTCTTTCTTTCTTTCTTCTTTCCTCATTTATTTTTGTGGTACTTGGGAGTTGAACCCAGGGCTTTGCACATACTTTGCAAGCACTCTACCACTGGGCTGCACCCATAGCCCATTTTTTTTTTTACTTTTTTTCCTGAGACAGGGTCCCGCTAAATTATGACAGCTGCCTTTGTCCTCAAACCTATGATCCTCCAGCCTCTGCCTCCCGAGTTGCTGGGATTACAGACGTGAGCTACTACTCCCAGATCACTTTATTTTTTTAGAATAGGTTAAGTTCACAGCAAAATTGATGGGAAGATGCATAGATTTTCCTTATACACTCTGCCCGCCACACACAGCCTCCTCCACCATCAACATGCCCCAGCAGAATGGTACATTTGAACTGATGAACCTGCACAGACACATCACTGTCACCCCAAGTCCACAGTTCACATGTGGTTTCACTCTGGGTTTTGTATATTCTATGGGTTTGAATAAACATTTGATAACATGTCTCCACCACCACAGTATTATCTAGAGTAATTTCATTGCTTAAATCCTCCATGCTTGGCCAATTTATCTCTCCCTTGCACCAATCTCTAGCAACCTTTGATCTTCTCCTGTCTCCATAATTTTGCTTTTTTGAGAATGCCACACAGTTGGAATCCTACTATATGTAGCCTTTTGGGATTGTCTTCTTTCACTTAGCAATATGCATTTAATGTCTTCCTACAAGCCTTTTCATGTCTTAATAGCTCTTTCTTTTTAGTGCTGAGTAATATTCCACTGTCGGGATGTATAATAGTTGATTTATTCATTCACCTACTGAAGTACACCTTGGTTACTTCTAAGTTTTGGCACCTGTGACTAAAGGTACCATAAACAGCCATGTGCAGCTTTCCATGTAGATATAAGCTTTCAATTCATTTAGATAAACATCCCTCCTGTTTTTTAACCTGGTGGCACTACCCATATTTCAAGGCTCCACTTACTTATAACCTCCTACAGGAAGTCTTTCCTAATTCCTCTCCCCAACTTGGCACAAGGACCTCCTCTATACTCCACAGCCTTCTCTACTTCCCTCAACACACTGCTTTTCTGTGCTTTCCTTGCTGGTCTTGGGCTCTTCAAGGCAGGGAACAGGTCTCAGTACCGATCAGGTCTACAACACATCTTGGTTGTATGGGCAATGCATAGGCTTTTGAGGAAGGGCTGTCATTGGTGGTGCGCACTTCTTGGACATAGGGTGACCTCAGATTTTCAGATCTGATGGTAGCAAAGCCTTCTCTCCATCCATTTACATTCTCCCCTCCCTTGAAGACCAACTACTCCCCAGAAAAGTACCCCCAACCTTTGTTCTCTGGACACACACACACATTTATCTTGTCTTTCTGCTCAGAATGTAAGTTCCTGGAATACAAGGTCAACATTTTACTTTTCTCTCCCATACCCCATGGCACCTGGAATGGTGTCATAGACAGTATTATGTGGTAGTTGAGATTCCAGGCCTGGGTTTGTGTCCCAGCTCTCCCTCCTAACAGTTGGGCAATCTTAAGCTAGTTGTGTCATTTCTCTGAGCCTCAGTTTCTTCATCTATAACATGAAGTAATACTGCAATCTATAGAATCATGGCGAGAATTGAGATAAATATATGCAAAGCTAATTAATATGACTGGTACATCATAAATGTATAATAAATGATAACTATTATGATTATTACTGATTCCTTTTTTAAAACTTTTATGAATATTAGCTGTGTGTCATGTGCTTTGTTATGTAGGAAATATTGAAATAAAAGGTTCTAGCTGGGCGTGATGAGGCTTGGGAGGCTGAAGCAGGAGGATTGATGTGAATTCGAGGCCAGCCTGGGCTACACAGTGAGACCGTCTCAACCTTCACATGACAAAAAAAAAAAAAAAAAAAAGGAATAAAGAAAACAGGGTTTCTCTTCTCTCCAGTTTCAGAGTCAAGTGAGGCCATAATGAACAACTAAAACCAGCCATTGAGGGACATTGTGAAGGATAGACATGAACCTGAAGCTACAAAAGCCCACAAAAGAGGATGTTCAGGTTGAGAAAAGAACTGCTGGGTCCCCAAGGATGAACAGAATTTAGCCCAAGTGGAGAATAGAATAAAAGGCATCTTGGCAAAAAGAACAGCATTTTCAAAAGATGGCTTCACAGGTTCATGGACCATGAAATTTTGGGGGGAATGGCTGGAGGTGTAGTTGGGGAAGTGAATTGTGGCCAGATGTCAGGGGCCTGAGGTCAAGCTGAGGAACAAAGTGTCCAGAAAACAGTAGCCATGGATGGATGAATAAGTTGGTGGACAGATGGATGGACAGAGATGAATGGGAGCAGATGGATAAGGGATGGATGAATGAATGAGCAGATGGGTGTAGAGTATAAGAGGAAATGACTGAACAGACAGGTAGAGAGACTGATGGAAATGCGGGCAGAAGGACAGGAGGTGGGGAGAGATCTATGGCTGTAAGAATAAAGTACACAGCTCTGAGTGGCTGGAGAGCTGTAGATGGGTGTATAGATACTTAGATGAGAGATGGGGGAATGAATAGAAGAATGAACACATGTAAGAAACGGGAAGATAAATGCGTGGCGAAATGGCTGTATGGATGGTTATTTAGAGATAGTGGATGAGTAGGTAGGAATCTAGACAGATGAAGCCCAGGTGTCTGTCAGCTTGTCATGCTGTGGGGGCTTGTGTGTTGCTGTGGTGCTGAAAGCTATGCCACAGTATTTCCGAGACCTTCAGGGCCACTCATGGTGGACAGGTTTCAGCTGAGCTTCCACACTCAGACAGACTAGAGAGAATGACCTGGCAGCCCACTCCCAAAACAATTAGCCACTGAAAGCCCTATGAATAGTGGAGAAGTACTGCCAGATATAGTGCCAGAAAATGAGCCCCCCCCCCCAAGCTGGAAAGCATTCAAGAAACAACTGGGGAAGAGTTCCCTCCTCAGAGGAGAGTTGACCTTAATGATGGGAATGGAGTAAAGCTCCTGGGACCTCCTTTTGCTGATGGGTCATGACTCAAAATGAGAAGAAACACAGTGGCTGCAACAATGGCTCAAGCACAAAAAGATCGTGTGCATGGCACAATGTCAGGTAGTGTTTCATTCTATTGTACATAGGGTCGCCGTGAATTAGATCCATTCCATAGCACCCAACAATGACAACACTCAGATGAAGAGATATATGGAAGAAATGCTGAAAATAGAGATGGAAAGATGGACAGATGGATGGGCAGGTTGATGGGATGCTGCACACATGGATAGATGAGTACGTGGATGGATAGGTAGATAATGCATTCACTGGTAGGTGGGTGGATATACAGATGTGGATGTGAGGTAGACACTCGGGGTACATAGATAGAGGGATGGGAGGGAGGAAGTGTGGGGTGGTAGAAAGTTAGGTGGACCGGTGATCACATGGTGGATACTCAGTTGGAGGGCCCCATGGATGGCCATGGCTAGCTTGCTTCTCTCCCACTTTCAAGCCCCATTTACCTTCAAAGTCCACTCGTCCATCTCCATTGAGATCCACATCTCGGATAATTTCCTCTATGTCTCGGTGTCCCACCTGATGACCCAGGAGCTTCCTCATGGCCTCTCGCAACTCACTGGTGCTTATCTCTCCATCACCGTTGGTGTCAAACTAAAGAGGGCAGGAGGCAGGTAGCAGTGGCTCTGACCCAGAAACCAGCAGCAGCAGATCCAAGGCTGAGTTCCTGCTCCAGCATTAGCATCACCTTCCCTGGAGTCCCTTCTCTGTCCAAGCTCCCTCCCTTGGTCTGGGACCCAGGGCTCAAGCTTCTTTTCAAGCAGCCATCCTGAGCTGGGGATGCTAACAGCCTGCCCATCACTGCCCATTTCTTACCTCTCGAAAGGCATCTCGCAGTTCCTTTACTCCAATCATATCTGCTGTCTCCGCTAGAAGTTTAGGTCCCATTAGCTCCACGAAGTCATCAAAGTCCACATGGCCACCCACTGGAACAAGAAGAAAGGGTTGGTCACTCTCAACCCACCACTTTCACATCTGCAACTAGGCAGCAGTGGGAACTGCCAGCTCCTTCTTGATCTTCCTGTCTCTCCAGGTCGAGGGTATATGCAAAGGCCAAATGAGCACAGAGGGATGACTGCAGATAGGTGGCTTGTTAAAGATCAGCTCAGGGGAGCCAGGGTTTGGATAGGAGATGAGATCAGGATGTGTGAGATACAGATGGAAGAAAGAAGCATCGGGTCACAGATGCAGGCAAAGACATTCAGAGATGGAAGGGCTGAGACATAAACAGAGAAAAGCAGAGGGCAGCAAGAGTTATGGGGTCCTGGCCCAAATGCCCTGAGCCTTAATCTTTCTGTGCAAACACACACTCAGCTTTCAGGTAGAAGGACCAGAGAACTGCCCTCCCCCCATGTGCTCACAACATCTTTTAAACAGTGACTGCCAGGAGCAGGGAATGGACACCCCACTGCAGAGCTGGGGGCTGAGGGAGAACTCTGAGGTGGCCATTCGGTATCAGCTGCCCAGCAAGCTGAGACTCCAGCATCCTGAGACTCCAGTACCCACAGCAGAAGCTGGTTTGGGAGTCCACCCTGGCTGGGTCCCTTCACTTCCCTACCTCACTTCCTGAATCCCCACCAATGCTTTCTTTCCCACCAATCAAATTCCTCATATCCAGAGCCCTATCTCAGGAGAACTGAGGCTGAAACAGGAAAACTCGGTAATAATAGCATGCTTCGGATCATTCTTTTTCTTTTCTTTTTAGTAGTTTTTTTTTTTTTTTTTTTTTCAGTACTGAGGGTTGAACGCAGGGCTTAGCACATGCTAGGTAAGCACTCTACCACTGAGCTACACCCCAGCTCTGCTTTTTTTTTTTTTTTTTTATCTTTTATCTTGAGACAGGGTCTTGCTAAGTTAGGCAGGCTGTCTCTGGCTTCAAACTCCTCGTGATTCTCCTGCCTCCACCTCCTGAGTTGCTGGGATGACCGGCCTGGCGTGGTGGCACACTCTTGTCATTTCTTACTGTGAGCCAGGTATTGGGCTGTTTGACATACAGTCCCTAATTTACTTTCACTCCCTTGTTAAAACTCTCATTTGACAAGGGGGGAAATTGAGGCTCAGAGAGGGTAAGTGGTTTGCGTTTGTGACAGGGCACAGAGCCGGAAAGAGGTGGCTTGTGATGTCTGCACCCCTTCTGAGCAGGAGGGAGGGAGGTGCCTGGGGAGGCCTCACGGTTCATGTTGATCTGCTGGGACAGCTCGATGAGCTCCATCTCGGTGGGCATGTAGCCCATGGTGCGCATGCAGTTCCCCAGGTCCCGGCAGTTGATGTAGCCGTCCTTGTCCTTGTCAAATTCTCGGAAGGCCTCTCGGAGCTCTGGGGAAGTGAACAAAGGCAGGTGTAGTTGGACGCAGGTCCCCCAGAGCATCCAGAGACAAAGGCACCCAAGGGCTGGCCAGCTTTAGGAGAGGGACCCTGGAGCCCCCCAAGACTCTGAGACTTTTCTCTTGCCTAGGGTTCACTCCTTCAATGGCTGGCTCCACAGCAGGTGGCCAGCTCTGTACCTTTCCCAGAAGACCAAGGTGCCTCTGCCTCTTTTCCCAAGACCCCTCCCACACCTTCCTGGAGGGCAGAGCAGTCCTTTCCCCCAAGGGCCAAGTTTTACCTTCAATCTCCTCTGGCCGCAGTGATCTGTCCTGAAACAAAAGAACATGTTCTATTAGCAGAGGCAAGGGACCTAGAAGCCATTAAATGCCCATTCAGTGGGGGCCATCCAAGTGGCAGCAGGCCCTGGGTAGCAGGTGATGGGAACAGAGCAGAGTTTAGTCTAGACCACGTCCTTGAGGGGAAAAGGTGCAGCCTGCATGTCCCATAGGCACAGAAGCTCCTGGGCTATTGACAAGAGATGCCCAGGGCTCCAACAGTCCCTCCTGAAGACTGGGCATGGAACCTTGGCACTCCCAGACCCTTATTCCAGACACAAGAATGGGTCATGAGCAGAGCTGGTCCAGAGGCAAAAACCTGTAATTGAAACAGGGCCAGGGGAAGTCACCACAGAGAGAAGAGAATGGCACCCAGTGACCCCAGGAGAATCCAGAGAGTGGAAGAAAGCCTGTAATGCAATGGGAGAAGAGGGGCTTCAGGAGGCAGAGAGCAGGACCCCACAGGTAGCCTCAAGGGGAGCAAGGGCGAGCCTTCCCCAGCTTGACCCAGCTTTACCCCCTGCCCTGTCACAGGACACAACAAAGGACCCTGGAGGCCCGCCAGGTCCAAAGCACATACTCCAGCCTCCAGCAGGGCCCAGGTCTCCTTGGAGAGCCAAGGAAACCGAGAGTCCAGGTGTCAGAACAGACAGCAGAGAAGTCTCCAAAGAGCAGGCCCAGTGAGAGTGTGGGGCAGGCTCTGGATGGCAGTGCCATCACCCCACCCTGCCCAGGAGGGAGACAGCCTGGCACAGAATGGATACAGGTATCCAAGTTCCAGCTCTCTGACCTCGGGCAGGGAGAAGTGAGGCAGGTGTGGCCCCGGCATGGTGAACAGGCATGTAGGAATGCCACAGTGAGCGTGGGGCATCTCAGCTGTGCACACAAGCTGTTCCAGCCCATGGGGCCAGGATGGGCAGCCACGATCATGTGGAATGGGAAAGGGCTCCTGATGTTGAGTGCATGTGAGCTTGGAATGAGCAGGCTGCAGATTCCCAGCTCCTCCAGGCTGTGCCTAGATTAGGGGAGGAGTTGCCTGAAGGGGCATTGTCTCTGTGACACAGTTGTTGCAAGGTGACTTTCACTGAAGAGGCTGGTCAGGGTACGTGCCATAAGAGTGTATCACTCCTCATTCCTAGACAGACCCATATGCTTCAAGACGTTCTTGGGTGACCAAAAAAGATGTTTTTTTGCAATTTGTTGTATCATTAGTAATTGATAGTGAACAAGTCGTCTCTCAGTGTCTGTGGGGAATTGGTTCCAGGACCCTGGTGGGTGCCAAAATCTGAGGGTGCTCAAGTCCCTTATATAAAATGGTATACTATTTACACATAACCTACACACAGCCTCCCATATACTTTATCATCTCTTGTTGTTAGGTGCTGTTGAGGCAGTGTCCAATTCATAGCAACTATGTACAACAGGCGAAACACTATTGTTAGTGCTTCTCTGCTACTCATAGGGTTTTCAAAAGCTGACTGGTTTTTGGGAGTGGTTGCCAGGTCCTTCTCCCAAGCTTATAGCACCTGATGATCCTGAGTGGTCTCCCATCCAAGTATTAACCAGGCTTGACCCTGCTTAGCTTCCGAGATCTGATGGGATCAGATGTCACAGTGGTATGGATGCAGGCATTATCATCTCTGGATAACATACCCAATATGATGGAAATGCTGTGTAAATAGTTGTTATACTGTATTGTTTAGGGAATGCTGACAAGAAAAGTCTGTGCATGTTCAGTACAGATGCAATTCTTTAAAAAGTACTTCTGATCCAGAGTTTGTTGAATGTACAGATGTGGGACTCACAGAAATGGAGAGCTGACTGACAGTGCATGCACACAGAGGTGTGAAGAATGCACACTAGGACAAGCTACTTAGCCATAGTAAGTCCTTTCTCACCCAACAGACTCCAAGCAGCCTGCTGTTTCCTCAAGGCCGAGTTCTGTAGGACTGGGGGAGCAGGGCATGCTGCTGGCCCTCACTGTATGCCCTTCCACTCCTGTAATCCTATGGCCCAGGGAGCAACAAAGCCAGGGGCCCTTCACAGTGTGCCACAGCAGGAGCACTGGTGGTGGGTCCCTGGCTCACACACTGTCACCCTCCTGCCACACAGAGCAGTGGAGGTACATGTGCTGTGCTCTGGAGTAGAACCAGGAATGCCGTGTGCACCAACTCAGGGAGTTGGGTGGGATGGAGTACGTGCACGGGCCTTTCTCCCCAATTTATACTGGTGAGAAGACCTTGGATCCTAGAGTCAGGCAGACTCGAGTACAAAGCCCAGATCTGCTACTTCCTAGCTTTGGGAATTTGGGCAGGTCATTTCTGTTCTCTGGGCCTTGGTCTCCTCATCTGTGATACTGGTTAACACCAGTGCCTATCAAGGCCCTGTGAACATTCCATAACACAAAACATATATTTAGTATGTAAAATTCAATCACTTCAACCTACACATATTTGTATCTGTAACACTGTCATTATCATCTTCCTTCCTATGACTATTCAGACACATGTAGAAGGATTTCCAATACAGCAGCTGCTAAATACATGTGAATAAAGTTGAATTAGAGAGCCAGGGAGAGTAGCTTAGTGGTAGAACTCATGTTTAATAAGCACAAAGCCCTAGGGTCAATCCTCAGCGTATATATACATATACACACATTTCTACACATGTATTTCAAATTAGAATGAAATAAAATTAATAATTCAGTTCCTTAGTTGTGCTACCCATGTTTCAAGTGGTCAACAGACACATGTAGCTGGTGGCTACGAAATTGGACAGCACAGATTTTAGAATATTTTAGCCATTAAAGAAATTTCTAGTGGGTTGTGCCATGTACCCAGAATTGTGAAGGGCACACAAGACAACTGAGTTTGAATCCTACCTCCCTATCTTCTACTGCTAGGATTTAGTTCAGTTGGTAGAGTGCTGTGCTGCAGGCTCTGAGGTCCCGAGTTCAATTCCCAGCACCACAAAAATGGGAGAAGGACCTGGCAATCTACTCCCAAGGCAATCCCAAAACAGTCAGCCATTGAAAACCCTATGAGGGTCGCTATGAGTCGGATACCAACTCGATGTCACCTAACAACAACAACAACACCTTCTACTAGTATTACCTCAAGCACATTACTTCTGAGATCCAGTTTCTCATCTATAAAAGGGGGGTGGTAAAAGTACCTACCTTGTTTTGTACCCCTGAGTAGGAAACTTGGGGAATTAGATTCACCATTTAGGGGACTGAGGACAGGGGCTGCTGTGCACAGAATCCCTCTTCTTCCCTGTTTGCTTTTGGTTTGTTTTGGTTTTCTGAGACACGGTCTCTCTGTACAGCCAGACTGGCCTGGAACTCACTATGTAGCCCAGGCTGGCCTTGAATGCTCTTTGATCATCCTGCCTCAGCCTCCTGAGTGCTGGGATGACAGGCGTGTGCCACGGCACCCAGCCCCTCTTCTTCCGGGTACCTCCTTGTGCCCTGCGAAGCCAGGTTCAGCAGGCTCCACCAGGCCAACTTACGTACAGGCCGTCTGTTCTCTGCGAAGCCCTTACGCAGGAAGATGCAGGCGGGGCCCAGCAGGTTGTGCATGACAGCGCAGTTCTGAGCCAGCGTCATCAGCGGTCCGGGGAGCTCGCCACCTGTTGCCAGCCCCTCCTCGCTCGTCTGTACCACCATGTAGCTGGTCTTCTCCTCCTGGCGCATCTTCAGCCAGTAGCGAGCAAATGCAAAACAGAGGCAGGGTGTCACCTCCCTGCATACCTGGGCCCTCCTGGCCTCAGCATGGCCTCTGGTCCGCTCTCCTCAAGAAAAGATCCTCGAGAGTCAAGTGGCAGGGTGCAGTGAGCCCCTGGATGCATGGGGGTAGGCGTCCAATTGGTCCAATAGATGGAGACCCCAATGGACAGCTAGGCATGCTGATTGCCGGGAGACAATGCACCTGCACTCACACGCACTGACACACCCAGGTGCACACAGTCACATGCTAGGGGGTGTGCAGAGGCTCTGAAAGAGAAGCAGACAGAGGGAGGCTTCTGTCCAGACCAACAGGAAGTTTTCCCGCAGAGCCTCACACAACCGTATCCTTTCCCAAAATGCTCCCAGTGCCCCGACTCAACCCTGGGAACCGTGTTATGTCTCCCAGCAACCTGATGGACCCTGGCCCTATCTCACCTGGATCACTGGGGGAAGGTTGAGAGAGCAAGCAGAGTTTGCAACCTGAGCCTGCTAGCCTGGAGGTTGCAAACATAGGTGCATACCATTGCGGATATAAACAAAGCAGACAGGTTGAAGAGGTGTGGATAGGGGCAACATGGACACTGTGGGCCCTGTCTAAGGGGGCAGCAGTATTTAACTCCAGCCCACCAGTGCCAGATCTGATTGAAAACACCAAGTGGGGCAAACAAGGCATGCCCACGCTCAGATTCCACCCGTTTTCGACCCCAGCATTAGCCAGCCTTCCACCCCTTCTCCTTTTCCTCCCTCCCACCTTCCCTGGCTCCCTGCCCAGCCTGGCCTGGACTGCTTGACCTCTAGAGGCTGAGGCTCAGGCCTTGTCTGCTGACCGAATATAGCTGTGCTCCCAGGCCCTGACCCAGTCCTATCCTCCCCACAGGTTCCCATGCAGCTATAAAAAGTCAGCACTGCCCACGGACCTCCACTGGGACAAGAGCAGCATCCAGACACAACAAGCCTCCTCAGCATGCCCAGTGCCTCCCCAGAATCCAGGTCACAGCACTCAGCCCCATACTGGGCAGCCTCCCCTCAGCATGGGGATCTGGTGCAGAACCTTCCTGAGGGGAGACAGGGTAGCCAGACCCCTGAGGGCTATCTGCGTCTGAGAACTCCAGAGCCACACATCCCACATCCCATCCTACTGCACTCCACTTCCAGCAAGCTGCCTCCGGCAAAATGAAGGCCAGGCGTGGAAGACTATGAGACCCGGGGCAGCCTGTCCTGCCAGGCTGAGCAGCAGAACCACTTGCACCTGGCCTCTCATGGTGCTTCTCCCCAAAACCCCAATTGTGGGGCTACACATGGAGCTTTACTACTGACCCTTTCCAACATCCTAAGCCCCTTCCAGGCCGGAAGAGGGGAGACTCAGATTCTGGTCCCCTGAAGGGGAAGCAGTGAATGGGACTCAGGGGAAGGAACTCAGTCCAAGGCTTAAATTTAGTGAACACAAGAAGGGGCAGTTTTAGGAGATCTCAGAAATTGAGGGACAAGAGAGGGAAGGATTCAGAGCCTCTGCTGCACTCACGCTTCAGGACCCTGGTTGGACCTACTCTAGACCTAGTACAGACCAAGAGAGACCCTCCCACCTGGGAGGGGGTCCAAATGAAGCCTGGGAGTGGATAATGGCCTAACCTTGGGAAACACTCGCATGAGATGTCTGTGGAAAACCAGACTTTAGATTCTGGCTGAATCTTGCATATCTGGCTCAGAGTAAGCAAAACCTACGAAAGAGGGCAGCAGGTTGCACAGAACCTCAAGAGGTAGCTTAATATGCTAGCTTTGGACTCAGTCTTGGGGATAAGTTCTGGCTCTGCCACTTGCTTGCTGTGTGACCTTGGGCAGGTCACTTTACTTCTCTGTGCTCCAATTTCTTTCTCTGGGGATAATCATGTCTACTCCCAGGATTCCTGTGAGAAATAAATGAGCTATGGCATATAAAATGCTTTGTACAGTGCCTAGAACGATGTAAGATTCAAATAAATGCAGTTGCCATAGTGATGACAATGATGGTGGTGGTGGTGGTTGCAAGTTAGGAGATGCAGGGTATGAGAAGACATTTAGTTCTAGCTCCAGAAGAAATGGAGGAACATCTGCCAATCAGGAAAGAAATGAGGATGGAGAGGAATTTGGTCCCATGAAGAAGGAACCAATGGTGGCTGGGGATTCTCCGTTTCCACTGCATTTCTTGATCGTAACACTGCCTGGCACCAACTCGCCCCAGGAGGCTGTGGTTCTTCTCCAGCCAGTGATGGCACCTGACAGCTTGGTCTGGCCCAGCTACGGGCCCAGAACAAGAACCTATCACCATTTCCAGTTCCCCAGCTACCACTCAGGAAGCCAAACAATAGGGTGACTAGGTCTCCTGGCACTGAAGGGATATGTCCTGAGTGTGGCCTGGCAACAGGAGGGCCTGGCATGCCTCATGACCTCGTGGCTTTCCAACAACACAAGCTACCCAAGAGCATGCAGGTCAACGCTGCTTCTCCTGGCCGGTGGTCAAGGAGAAGCTGAGTGACATGTACCTATGAGATGGGAGAGGGGATTGCCACACTGAGTGGGAACATGGACTAGATGACACCAAAGGTCAGATCCAGAAATCTATGAATAATGTTCTGGCAGCAGGAGAAAGGGAGAGGCAGCCTCCTCTGGAGAAAATTCAAATACAAATAAAATAGCAGCACTGCCTTCACCCAGTTTAGGGGCTAAGTCCCAGCTCTGCTTATTGTCAACTGTGTGACCTCAGAAAGGCTCTTATCTCTGTATCCAGCTTCCTTCTTTGCAGAGGAGCTAAGAGAACTACTTAGTGGGAAAGAGCAAGGGAGACAGCAGATGTTAGATATGTTGTAAATAGGAAAAAGCAGTTATTACTACTATTCTAAGAAAGGTGACATTGAATGCAGTACATTTTATGATCTTTACTTTAACCCATAGACTCAGAACCTCTCCAGCCAGGGGTGTTGTTCAGTGGTAAAGTGGGTACCTAACATGCACAAGGCCCTGGGTTTGATGCCAGAACCAAAAATCCTCTCTCTCTCTCTCTCTCTCTCTCACTCACTCTCAGTACTGGAGAGTTGAATCTGAGGCCTTACTCATGCTACACAAGTGCTGTGCCACTGAGCTGCACCCCCAGACCATTTTATTTTTCATTTTTCGACAGGGTTTTGCTGTGGTCCTCCTGCCTCAGCCTCCTGTGTTGCTGGGATTATAGGCATATGCTACTGATCCCAGCTTAGTTTCTTCTATTTTACTTTTCTTCTCCATCCCTCTTCTCTTCCCTTCTCCTCTCTCTCTCTCTCTCTCTCTCTCTCTCTCTCTCTCTCTCTCTCTCTCTCTCTCTCTGTTTTCTCTCTTTTTTAAGACAAGGTCTCTCTATGTAGCCCAGTCTGGACTGGAACTTGCTCTGTACACCAGGTTGGCCTCAAACCCACATCAATCCTCCTGCTTCAACCTCCCAAGTGCTGGGATTACAGGCATATGCCAACACCATCCCTCTTGTCTAAAACCCACAGTGGAAAAATTATGATTATGATGACAGTAATACTAATATTTATCAAGTACTATATGCCAGGCACTGTACATACACTTTATTTAATTCTCACAATGACCTTAAGAGTTAGATATTGGAGCTAGGGGATAGCTCTGAGGTAGAGTGTTTGCTAAGCAGGCATGAGACCCTGGGTTTGATCCCTAGCAATGAGAATGAGAGCAAGAGCGAGAGCCAGAGTGAGAGTGAGGGGTGGGGGGAGAGGTGTTAATGGCGTCCCCAATTGATGAGAAAGGGAATTGAGGCACAGAGAGGTTAAGCAGTTTGTTTGAGGTCATGAGGCTGGAAAGGGGGACCTGAGTAGTACTGTAAGTACTCTGAGAAGTGAAAATGGATGGGGGACAGGAAGACAATTCTTATCCTCAACCTCAAACTCTGGACAGAACCCACTGTGAGGGCATTTGCCTGTGGTCCTCTAGACTAATTCAGACCAGTGTCTGCCGCTCTGAATCAGGGCAGAGGCCCCCTCTGAGGCAGAAGACTCCCCTAAGGTGGCTGATTATGGGGAGCTGGAGATACACAGAAGAAACCATCAACCCTCAGAGGGATCCAAGGAACAGAGAAGATTAAAGGGAATTGGATGTGAGCCGCTTAGCCAAATGAGGAAGGTGACAGGCAGAAAAGCCTGAAATGTCCTAAATTGAGAGGCCACTAGACTGACAGAGAAGGCCGGATGGGGTTGGGGTAAAGACACCACTGGCTAACCTGAGACTGCAGATGTAGCACCTGACCCTCAAGTAGGTCAGTTTCCTTGTCTGGAAAATGAAAGCATTGGAGGAAAACATCCCTGTCACTGCTTCTTCCTTTAAATAACATCTCCTCTATGGCCTGACTGTGGAGGGCTAGAGATGCAGGCAGAGCCCACCTGAAGCAAAGCCCTACAGATGCAACCCTGCCCTGCATGAAAGAGATCTCAGGGGTGATTATTTTCTTTCCCAGAGGAATTCTTGCAAAAGAATATTATCCTAGTGTATAAGCAATAAATCCATTCTGGAGAGTGACTTACATACACCCCACTCAACACCTCTCTTAGGTACCCTATTTCTCAGAGAAGAAATTCTGGGCCCTAAACCAGCCTGGTCCTTCTTGAGATTCTCAGACCTGACTCAAGAATTATTGGGATAGGGTGAAGAATTATTTGGTGGGGACAGGGAAGGAAATGGATACTCTGTTTGCTTCCTTCTGCAGCAACAAGATCTACCCACAATTCTGAAGGTTTACAGAGCACCAGAGAGGTGCATAGACCATACCCTCAAATGATATGAATGAGCCCTGGGATTTGCACTGGGAAGGGTCTGATCTTGCCAAGTTCAAAAGTGGGTGTGCAATGATATCCTAAGAATGCACACTTTTCATTTTATTTTACAGCCCAGAAGCCCCAAGACTACATGATTTCTTTCCTGACTCCTGTATAAATTCCCAAACACGCCTTTTCCCTACCCTGCTAGCAATCCCCAAGCAGCTCATAGCCCTAACTTTAGCTCAGAGACTGGGACATGAGAAACTGATGGGAGGGTGTCTGGAGGTAGTGAGGGTGAAACAGCTCTGGACAGAACCCCTGGGAAGGGTAGCAAGCTTCAGATGCCCGCCCCCTCCCCTCCATTCCAACCATGCCCAACCTCTGGGAGATGGCAAGATGCCCCAATCCCCAGCCTAGGGCTTGGGAACTGCAGAAACATACCTTCCTCGAGAGATTTCTCAGTGGAGACTTGACACAGTTGCCCATCCTACGTCGAGGCAGCCCCTCTCGGGATCCCCGGGTCCATGAAGGAGGCTCCTCAGGGCCAGGAGACCTCAGTCCAGGTCACCACCAACCCCAGCCTCCCTCTGCCTGTGTTCCTTCTCCTCCAAGACGGAGCTGAGCCCTCTCCTGAGCGCAGCGCGCGTGCTCTCCTACCCGTCTGCCTGCTCCTGCTGCTGCCTGATTTTTTTTTTTTTTTTTTTTAGTGGATTGTGTGTGTGTTTGTGTGTCTGGGTTTAACTTTCTGAGCACTTTTTTAAGGAGACAAAGGCAGAAGGGGAGAGTGGAGGGCACTGAGAAAATCGCCCGGAGAGCTGACGGCAAAGGGCAGACGAGCTGGGGAGCCTGCCGGATCATCTACATCAGATTAGAGCTGAGTCCTCTCTCTGCTTCTCTTCCCTTCCCTCGGCCCCTCCTTTCCTCACTGTCAAATCTGCAGGGAAATTGCCTCTGGGAGGGGGATCCAGGGTGGCAGCTGTGGCCAGGAATTAGGCCAGCAGACCCAGAAAGGGAAGCTGGCTAGTTTGGGCCCCCAAAGCCAAGGTGCCTTACAGCTTGCGGCCCCACATGCACATACACACCACACACACATGCACACGCAGGCCCCAAGGGAGACAGATGCCTTTTCTGAAGAGCAGTGAGCTGGACAAGTGCACATCCTCATCACCCTCCGGGCAGTTCCAGCTGGATGGAGAGCAAGCGCCTTCAGTTGAGGGCCTGGAGATCTGTGACTTCTCCATTATGCTCCATTTTTCACACTTGCCTCATCATTGAAATGGGATGAGGCTCCGGGGCTGGCAGCACAGCTGAGCCGACAACTGAGATCAGTTCCTTTACTCTGCCTCCGCTTTGCTATGTATGAGCTCTCTGACCCAAGGGAAGCCAAGGGATGGCCCAGAGGGTGGGCGGGATGTAGGCCTTGCAGGCAGAGAAGGCAAGGGCGAGGACTCCGGACCTTCCCCTCATCCTTTGCCTGATCCTGAGTGAGGATCTTTCATCCACTTCCTTGGGTTGCCGAGCAGAGAGGCCATCCTTTACAAATGGTCTTTGAGGTCCCACAGCTGGAACTTTATAAGTGACTGGCTCCTCCTTGTTCCTCCAGATTCTGGCTTTGATGTGAATTCATCTCAAGCCTCAGATGTTCCATTTGAGATCTATAGCCACAGTCAGCTACCCAGAGCATCCCTGTTTCCCAGCATCCAGATTTCCCCAGCAGGGGGCAGCAGAGATACGCTGGGAGGCAGAACAACTCTCAGGCCCTGGATGCAACCAAGTCATACATGAAGCTCAGAGATTCAGCCCAGATTGGCTCCTTTCCCAGGGCCCAGTTTGGGCGATCAGTCAGAAATTCCAGGAGAGAAGAAGGCTGGGGGCACTGCCCAGGGCGTGGCACAGGCTGGTTCCTAGGGGGCTGAGGAGGTCTCTAGCTGGCTCTCGATGGCCATGGGGCTGCTGCTGCTGCTGCTGACCAGGGAATGTTTAGTCAGAGCAGTTACTCAGCAGCCTTGTTTGGGCCAAACCTCTGGAGGAGGGATGGAGAAGGAGGGGCCACGGTCGAGGACAAAAGGAGGGGCCTAGGGTGGGGTGGGGATGTCTAATGGGCAAGAAAGAGGGTGTACACCAGGGAGCTGGAACAGGAAGAGCAAGCAGCCAACACAAATGCCTTCTATGAAGATGCTTCACAGGAAAACAGAGCATGATGGAAGCACCACATGGGCCTGGGCTGGGGGTCAAGATCATGGACTCTGATGGATGGGAAGAACGGGGTTCCTAGAGTTGAGTCCTCACTCTGCCAGTGATCACCTCTAATTACTGAGCTTCAGCTTCCTCCACTGCAAAACAGGGCTTCCCCTATGTGGCTAATAAAGTTTACATGGGAAAGTGTGTGGCACATAATAGGGACTTGATAAGTAATTATTCAAATGGAAGAAGGAGGTATCATTTGCCCAGCGTTTATGTGCCACTGTGGGAATGTTGTGGGAAACAGGTTTAACGCTGCAAGGGAGCTTATATTCCAGCAGGCGGCAAGAGACAGGACGAAGCCAGGAGCAGAGTTATTTAGTTACATTTCAGATGAAATGCTATGAAGGGGGAACACAAGAACTCTGTGACTGTGCCAGGTGTGGTGGCACACACTGGCAATCCTAGCACTCAGAGGCAGAGGCAGGAGGATCATGAGTTTGGGGTCAGCGTAGGCTACACAGAGAGATCCTGTCCCAAAAAACCTCAGGCTGGGGATATAGCTTATTGGGACACACAAGGCCCTGGGTTTGATCCCCAGCACTGCAAAAAACAAAACAAAACAAAACTCTAAGAATGTGAGACAGGGGAACTTGGCTTAGTCTGGGGAGAATCAGGAAAGATGGGAAGACAAAATCTAAAAAAGCGACCATCTGCAAACTCTTGAAAAGATAAGGCTCACCAGGGAGCAGTGTGGACTTTGGGTTAGGCTTCAGGTATCTACTCAGGCATACTAAGTAAATGGGTGGAAACATGTAAAGGCAGCACAGGGGTGCTCCTTGACGACGACAGTCTGGAACTACTGGGGAAGCTTCCCCTAGAAATCCTGTCCTAATAGGTGTAGGTGAGCTCTGGACATTGGTGGTGTTTATTCTACTCCCCCAGGGAACTTTAACCTTGAAGACAGTGTTGACAACCACTGAGACAGAGGTTCAAAGATTGGAATGCAGAGCCAGGCTGACTTAGGGTCAAATCTCACCCTCTTGCTTACTAATTATGTGGCTTTATCACGTTGGTTTTTCTGATCTTCAGTTTCTTCCTTTATAAAATAAGGACTCTCATAACACCTCCCTTTAGATAATATATGTGAAAGGTTTAGCACCGTGCCAGGCACCTAGAACGTGTTCCTTTCCCCTGACTAGTACTGGTCTTAAGGGCCAGGTGTGGCATCCATTCCTAGGGTATCCACTCACACAGACCTGGTGACTACTGCACCCTGCAGTCCAGTCTAGAGCACAACACCTGCTTGTCGACATTGGGATATGCTTCTGCCCTTGGTAAGAGGAGACAAGACAGCAAAACCAGGACCCCATGGAAAAATTAAGTGCTTGAAGAAAGCCTACCCTGCTTTGGGGCTGTGGGGTTGGGGAGCAAGCAACCCAAGGTTTGAGATCTGGGGCTCCAGAACTTCTTTAAACTAACTTGAGCTGGGCAGTGAGCTGGAGGGCAGATGGCTTGACTTTCAGAAGGAAATAAAACAGCTGAAGGGTGAGGGCTTCCTCTAAGGAGTAAAGAGTACCACAACACCCTCCCACCCCCATCCTTATCTGCTGAGCAGCAGTACCTGGGCCTCCAGAAGCCACACTGAGTTCTGGAATGGAATAATAGGATCAAAGGGATGAGAAGGATAAACCCCTTGCTGATTATTCCTGATTAGGGGGGCCGCTGGCCTCGGGTCGTGATCAGTTCTATTACCAGCATTTGAACGTGGATGCCAGCCTCACACTAAGATGCTGGGTGGTTGAGAGGAGGCTGAGACATAACATGAGAAGTCTCCTGTAGATACTTCTGACAAACAGGGAACATGCATAGTGACTTCTTACTGGGCCAGCACGGTACAGCCCAGGCAGGTGTGCTTGCAGGCAGGCAATACTGCTATTTACTTACTGTGTTACCTTTGGGCAAGTCACCAGCCCTCTCTTGAGCCAATTTCCCCATCTCTAAACTGTTGGTATGTGCTGTCGAATTGGGTCCTACCCGTAGTAATTCTATGTACCACAGAATGAAACACTCCCCAACACTGTGCCATTCCTGGCACTATGTCATTGCCTCTCTGCTATTCATAGGGTTTTTGACAACTGATTGTTTCCAAATTGCTTTGGGAGTGGGCTGCCAGGTCCTTCCCCCATTTTTGTGGTGCTGGAGATTGAACCCAGGGCCTCAGAGTGTGCAGAGCAGCATAATACCAACTGAGCTAAACCCCAGCCCCAAATCTCCAGACCGGGGGATGATAATGCCAACTTCACAGGCTGCTGTGAAGATGAGGTAATGAGGACACTGTATAGTAGGCTCTAAATTGAGGTCTCAAGTACTTCCGAGAAACAGCTAGAGGCAAATCCCTGAGACTTTCTTCCTCTCCCATCACCCATTATTGATAACCACAAACTCACCTCTTTCCTAATCCTCAGGCCCCAAAGGAGAAACAATCCGGGAAAGTTGGCCAGGCAGGAATGAGGAATATTCACAGACCAGACAGCATCCTAGAAATATAGGCCTGGGGCAGTTGAACCTATTAGGACCCAAATTATCATGGCCTCTCTACCCATCTGAACTGCAGGAACTAAGAAATCTCTGAAGTCCAGAAGCTGGAGATACTGTTCATTCATTCATTCATTCATTCATGTAATAGTTTGATTCTTTTATGTGCAAAGTGGTGTGGACACTGGACTGACCTATTCAAATCAGAAGTGATGGCACACACCTGTAATCTGAACACTTAGGAGGCCAAGGCCACCTTGGACTATATCAGTGGTCCCCCACCTTTTTGGTACTAGGGACCAGTTTTGTGAAAGACAATTTTTCCATGGACCTGAGGATAATCTGGGGTAATGTGAGTGAGGGGAAACAGGTATAAATATAGATGAAGCTTTGCCAGATGAAGCTTCACCTTCGCTTGCTCCCTGTCACTTATCTCCTGCTGTTCGGCCTTGTTCCTCACAGGTCATGGACCAGTATTGGTTTATGGCTCAGGGGTTGGGGAACCCGGGACTACATATTACACTTGAGGTCAGCCTGGGCTACATAGTGAGATCTTGTCTCAGAAAACAAAAAACAAAAAACAAAGAGATGTCTCTTTAGCTGGAAAAGCGCAAAGGATGGGATAGAGCTGTGGGTTTTATTTGCATTTGCCTCCTCTAGAACGGGTGTTTCTTCTCAAGAGCAGTAATGGCTGTTTCTCAAGCTTAGAATTAAGAACCTGTTCCTGAAATAGTCTCCCAAAACCTAAAGCCCCACATCATGCTTATTCTGAGTGAATTTCTGACACCATATATTCTGCCTAGGCAGCCGGGTGGCATGTCCCTAGTGGGCAATAGAAAGGAAACTAAGGAAAGTCCTCTAACATTCAGCTCCTTCCTGTAATTGTAGTCCTCTCCCAGCTCAGAGGCAGCTTTCAAAATACCTTACATGGACTCTAATTCAGACAACTACTCCATTAACAATAGCAATAACAGTAACGAAGGCTGCTGCCCTTTATCCAGGACCCACTATGAACCAAGCATTTGATATCCTTAATCTTGTGTAAGCCTTATAATAACTCCGAAAGTAATTTTTGTCAATCACATTTCTGGATAAAGAAACCAAGACCAGAGAGAGAAAAATGACTGCTAAAGTCAGAGAGATAGAAAGTGATGGAGCCCAGATTGGAATCTAGAGCTCTACTATCTTCTAAGCCACCATTCAGTGCCTCGGCCCTTAAACCATACAGTCTCCCTGAGGCAGGAAAGATGCTCCAGGAGGTCATTGGAAGAATCTTAATTCTTGTTTCTCTGAATGTAGGAGTATATCTTCCTACCTCCAAGGTCACTTCAAACCTGACTCTTTCTGATATTATTACAAACAGAAAGAAGACATCCTTGGTAGTTAATCAACAACAACAATAATAACTTAAGATAAACACTTAAGAGCTTTGCTCTGTGCCATGCACTAGGCCAACCTCTTTATATACTTCCATATATTATATACCCTTCCAAACTCTCCTTGAGGTACTATGATTATCCCTATTTTGCAAGTAAACAAAGTTCCTTAATGAGATTAAGCCATTCACCTAAGGTAAAAACAAAAAACTGGTATGAGAGAAAAATACATGTCCCCAAATATATTTTGCCCTAAGCAGATCCTATCTATAAGTTTCTGTATTCAGAACCACATTTCCCTTCTCTTGATCCCCACTCTGTCGCTTAGGACAGAAATCTCAATGCAGAAGAGAGAAGGGAAGGAAAAACTAATTCTTCTTTGTCACAAGAGACTTAGAGGCTCTGACATAAATCTCAGCCTTGGTTTGTTGTCACTGTTGCTGTTGTTTGTTGCTCAAACAGATGCCTTAAAGGTGTCAGCAGGAAGCACAAACTGAATATACTGGACTTTAAAGAAAAAGCCTACAGCTCCAAGAGGCAGGAGCTTCCAGAGGAAGGTAGTAAATATTTGATGGGACCTTCTGACTCAGGTGACCCTGTGACATTTCAGAAAATGGGGCTGGGGAATATTCTTTCATTTAATGACTGGGAAATTTGAAGTAGGAGCTAAGGCATGTTGCTGTAATGCTCTGGGCTCAGAAATGACCCATGCAGGCAAATTCTGCAAGACTGGGAAGCAAGTGCCCTTTTTCCATGAGCCACACAAAGTCATCAGGAAACTGAATAACCAAGAGGTATATGATTCTGGGCCTTCTAAACTGCTAGATTGTAAGCCCCCAAGTAGGTAGAATTCTTACTCTTACTCACTATTGTGTCCCTAAGGGGCAGCAAATGCATGGGCACAGTAGGTGCTCCACAAATACTTGATAAATGAGGGAATTGCTGTCATCTATTCAACAGAGCCTGAGTGTTGCAACCCAGTCCAAATCCACAGACCACCTCTCCCCTCACACACTGTACCTCCTCACTAGCACAGAAGCCACTGCAGTGAACTTCTCCCTCGGCATGTTGCCACACTAACTCACAGCTCTGCATCCAAATCTCTACTTCCGAGAACTGTTTCCAGCTCACTTGGTTAACGAGAGCTCCCTGCAGGAACAAAGCCACATGCTGCTGCCCTATCACACCACCACAGCAGCCCTGTGCAACCTGAATCCACATGCAGCTGCCTTCATGTCAGACCTCCATTGGCATCAGCCACTGTGGAGTAGTATGTTGAAAAGAATGGTGCAGATCTGAAGCAAAACATACACGTCCTCCTTGAAATGCTGATCCAGTGCTGCAAAGCAGGAGCTTGAAGTGGCTTCTTTGCGCTGGATCCTAGTACAGTCATGCTCAGATTTTCACATCCCCCACAAACCACACAAGGACTCTGATCAGACCTCTGCATTACACCCCTTCTTGGCTGCCACAGAAGTGGCTTGGCGCCATGCCAGGGAGTTTGACTTGATTACAGCCTCAGAACTGGAGGATATCCTGGCTTTGCTCAGGAGTTCATAGGTTCCTGTCTCCCCAGCAGCATAGTCCCAAACTGTAGACCTGGACTGTGGCCACAGAGCTGTTTTTAAATGCCCAGCTGCCTGGGACCCATGAGGGAAAGGTCTGGGGGAAACAGGAAGAGCCACTGGTGACCTCTTAGTAGCTTTTCTGACGAGAATGCACACCAACTCAGGCTAGGGTTCTCTGGATGTTAGTCCACATCCTACAACTCCACAACCACCCAACTGCCATCCAAATGTCATCCCTGGAGGACCAACCTCCTTAAAACACTCTAAAGTTCTAGTCGCAGCCCCAGCTCTGAGCAGCCCATCCATGACTACCCATGAATCTCTCCTCTTGCCTCCTATTTTTGAATCTAACTTTTCCCAGACCTTTGAGGGCATGGTAGGCAGTAGCAAGGGTCCCTCATCTCCGACTCTGTGTGCCCCAAAGTTCCCTGTCTTCACCGCTAGACTCCAAACTCCTTGCTTTCTTGGGTCACTCTCTGATAGTACTGGCCAGAGGCCAGACGGGTGGGTTTGGTGCCAGCTGCCCAGAACGCCCCTCTCTGACCCCAACAAATGTCCAGGAGGGCTGTGGAGGTCTGTCTTAGGAGACCAGTGTGTTCCAGCAGGTGCAAGGAGGGCTAGGCAGTGGCGTCTCGCCCAGGGGAGGCAGAGAGCGTGGACAGCACACAGGGTGCTGAATCAGGCACTGGGAGTGGAGGAGCGCCGGCCCGCAAGGGCGCGGAGCCGCAGGAGGACAGGGCGAGTCCAGGCGTGACCCGGGGACAGCGGGCGGTGGAAGCAGGGTTGTGGGCGCCCAGCCGTGGCTGGGTCCCGAGCGCCTCTCCGTAGAGCGCGGGCGCGGGGCGCGGCCCTTACCTGGCCGAAGGCGGAGCTGAGCATGGGGCGCAGCCGGTGGAGGAACGGGTCCGCCTCAGTCGTGGCGGCGGGAGCAGAGTCCCCTCGGTCCCGGGCTCGCAGCGAGCCCCGGAGGCCGAGCGCTGGGGACAGCCCCCGTTCCTCCCCATCCCGCCCGCGGGCCGGTGGCAGCGGTGACGGCGGCAGAGGTCGGGACACCGCGGCCGGTGGCACCTCCCGGGGCCTGCAGTGCGCCTGGGGGAGCCCGCGCCGGCTCCCCCGCAGGCCCTCCTCGCGCAGCACCGGCCGGCACAGGGGCCTCCTCGAACTGGGGTCCCCGGACGGCGGCGGCGTGCTCGGGCAGGCGCCGGGCAGCCGGCGGCCGGGCAGCCCCGGTTCCCGGGCAGGGCCGTGGCGGGGAGCCCGGCTGCCCCCGCTAGTCGTCGCCGCCTTCAGCAGCGACGTCTTGGACTCGCTTTTGGCGATGTGCGAGCTCATCGCGGCCGGGCCCGCGCTCGCATGGCCCGGCGGGGGCGGCGCAGTGCGGCGCGGCGCGGGGCCCCCAGCGGGCAGAGAGCGGGGCGCCCGGCGGGAGCCAAGCCCGAGGACGCGCTGG
The DNA here is from genome assembly GCA_007922755.1 of Pedetes capensis. Lineage (NCBI taxonomy): Eukaryota > Metazoa > Chordata > Mammalia > Rodentia > Pedetidae > Pedetes > Pedetes capensis. The sequence goes on from VMDO01001810.1 coordinate 63,400, forward strand.
AGGCGGGCGCCGTCCCCCGGCCGCTTAAATGCGGCCCCGTCGCCGCCGCCCATGTGACAGCGCAGCTTCTACGCCCGGAGCCCCGAGCTCCCGGCGACTAGCGGTGCAGATCTGGGGGCGCTGCCTGCTGTCCCCAGAGAGCCCAACCCCGGCTCCCGGGCTGCCCAGGTACTGCCGAGCCCCGCCCCTTTCCCCGCCCCGCGCTCGGGGAGTCCCGCTTCCGGGCGGCCTCTGGTGGCGAAGGGGCCGCTGTGGCACTCAGCTGCAAGAGCAAGGGAAGGGGCTTGGCGAACTGCCCCAGAGAGGCCGAGACCCTGGTAGCGCCAGCTGCGCCCCTTGTCACACCTGGAGGCTCTCACAGTGCCCCGGAACCACCTGATCCTCCAAAAAACGTAGGCAAGGGTACATTCCCCAGGGGGTACAACTTTGGCAACAGGATGAAAGAAGTGCAGGGCACTAGAGACCCAAGGAGGATGAAGGCACTCCACAACAGACACCACAACCTACGAACACAGGAGCACGGCTGGTGTGGAAGGACAAGAAGAAAGGCTCCACTCTGCGAACCATGTCATCCACCCTGATAGTAGGCAATGGGAATAGAATGGCCCTGGTAAACTGGCCACAGAATTTTCGGTTCTCACAAGAGAAGAGAAGCCAGGTGGCACCTGGTTGCATCACCTGTCTAGGAGACCTGGTGATGATCAAGTCTCAGGTAGGAGCCATTTGCTGCCCCTCTAGCTCATGCCCCCTCCCCCACCTTCGTGTCCTTCTAGCTGAGGGGAGATTCCTGCTTTTGGAAGGCAGCCAGGGCGTCACACGGGACTGGTTTGAATCTCAAATCCCAGCTCTGCAGCTTACCATCTAGGTATCTTGGGCAAGTGTCATCAACTTCTCTGAGCCTTGTTTTGCTCCTCTGCAAATTGCAGATGATAATCCTAACTAACTTCTTAGTGACATCATATGGTACCAGGCACATGAAAGGCTTCACCCAGTCTTTGAACAAGGCACATATGCAGTTAGCCAGTTACCTTCCCTCTGCACCTCCTGAGGCCCCATCTACCACTCTTGTTTAGCAATGGAATGCTTAAGATTCACAGGGAGGGGGACCTCCTCAGCTCTGTTTTGGTCTCTAGCCCCTGGTGGCATCCATAGTCTGGTCACTGCTTAGCGTTGTTAGAAGGATGAATGCACAGGCTGAGGATATTATGTACGCTGCACTCACGCCAAAGGGCCCACGTTGTCTGCACAGCTATTTTCTTTTACTTATGTAAGAAATTAAGAATGGGATGGGGAAGGAAAGCAGCAACTGCACAGGGCCAAAGTGAAACAGGAAGTACAGCAGATTGTTCCTCAGCTCACCTACTATAAGGGACTGAATTGCCTTATCAAAGTCACTCAGGGTTTTGTTGTTGTTATATTGCTGGGGATGGAACCCAGGGCCTTGCACATGGTAGGCAAGTGCTCTACCACTGGACTACAGCGCTAGCCCAGTCACTCAGGTTCTTAACCAAAAATACTTAGGTGAATTGGGAGGGCATGGGTGGTTGGGGAGGGGGTGTCAACAGCCCTAAAGGCTCAATGCAAAATCCACAGGGTGTTTTTTTGGTTTTGTTCAGTTAGGTGGTTGATTTTGTTTTTTTGAGACAGAGTCTTGCTATATAGCTGAGGCTGGCCTAGAACTTGAATCAATCCTCCTGCCTCAGCCTCCCAGATGCTGGGATTACTGTTGTGTGTCATCATGCCTGGCTCAGGATATGCAGGGTGTAAAGAATCCACCCGCTCAGAGTTTTGGATCAGTCAACATCTTACCTGTACCAGCTGTTAGAATAGTCAGTGCTTGCCAGGATTAAAAAAAAATGTACATCCAATAGAAATCAAAGGAGATAAAGTACCTTAACAGAATCCCTGGGAGCTGATGAGCCGCAGTGGGCTGATGGATATTCTAAATCCCAGCTGTGCCACTATTAGGTACCTTTCTGAAATCCACTAAATGTTCTTGGGCAAGATGTCTGTCAACAACTCCTTTCTGGAAAAGTGAAGAACCTGGTTAGATCACTTATGATTATTAAAGCAAATAAAGGAAATCAAAACTATGTTCATGGAACAAATGGATAAAATATCTGAATTCATATCACAGATAATCCTGGTTATACATGATAGAATTCCATTTCACTTGTAAAAATTATTTGGTCCTTTATTTAACAAATGTTTATGCAACCAGGCACTATACTTATGCACCTAGGATTACAAAGATGCATCCATTCATTCAATGAATATTTGAGTGCCGGTTATTTGCCAGGTACTTTTTTTTCCCCACTGCTGGTTGAATCCAGGACTTCACATATGCAAGGCAAGTGATCTACCATGGAGATATGTCTGCAGCGCATGCCAGGTACTGCTCTAGGTACCAGGGACACAGGAGTGAACAAAACAAAGTGTCTATCCCAACAACTAAATAAACAAGTACATGGGAATTAATGGTAGCAAACTTGTGGTGTGCAATGCTATGAAGAGAAATAAAGTAGGTAAGCCCTGGAAGGAGCTAGTTTATTTAGCAGTGCTGGAGGTTGGAACCCAGGGCCTCATACATAGCTCTACCACTGAGCTATATATACCCCCAGCCCACAAGGTGCTTCTTTAGACAATGATTAGGGAAGGCCTCTGTGCAGAGGGACCCTTTGAGCAGAAACCAAGATGAAATAAATGACTGAGTCATGTATATATCTACTTTCCTGGCAGAGGGGAGATGTTCAAAGATCCTGAGGAGGAAGCAACCTGCCATATTCAAGGAGAAGCAAAGAAGACAGGGAAGGCTGGAGTGATCAAGGGGAGAGTGTTAGAGATGAAATTGGAGAAGAAGGCAGGGGGAGATACTCAAGGACTTTAGGTCTTCTAAGCATGAAGGGCAGCCACAGTGGGTTTGTCGTGGAGAAGTGATGTATGGTTGTTTGCAAAGTTTCTTTGCAGCAAGTCAACTGTGGATGGCATGTGTGGAAATACAGAGCCAGGTGCTCTTCCGAGGCGTGAGGGAGAGGTGACAGTGGCCAGGAGTAGAGTGATAGGTGGCAGAGAGGGTAAGAATGGGTCAGGGTCAGGAAATGCTTAAAGAATGGGAAGATTCAGGCCACGTTCTCTGCAACTTGCAACAACCACACAAAACAAAACAAACAAAAACAGGAGAAAACCAACTATAAAACGATGGGAAACATGCAGGTAGGGAATTACAAGCTAGATGATATGGGAACATAAAACAGAACCTTCAGGGGAGTTAGAGAAACTCGCAGAGGAAGTGACATTTGAGTTGCTTTTTGAAGGATAAGTGAATTCCACCAGATGAATAAGGAGGATCAGAGGAAGGTCGTTTCAGAAAAAGAACAGCATAAGCAGAGGCCTGAGAGTATGAACCTGCCTGGAGTGTTTGGTGTGAGAGGCAGAGAGAATAAGGACTGAGAGATGAGCCTGGAAAGGTGATTTGGAACTAGACGGTGAAGGACCTTGAACATGACATTCAGGAGTTTGTACTTTATTCTATAGGCTGTGGAGAATTCCTGGAGGTTTTATGAGTATGTATAGGGTGCAAACAGAACTGTGTTTTTTAAAACAATGCTGACAAAAGACAATGAAGGCAAGACCAATTAGGTTCATTCATTTAACAAATACTATTGAGCACACAACATGTGCAAGGGGGTGGGAATAAAGTAGCAAATAAGTGAATATCATGCCTTTCTTCACAGATTTTTAAGTCTGGTGGAAAGGTAATGAAGACTAGATGTAGAGGCTGGGTCACATCCAGGAAATCTTTCATAAATATTAAGACATGGAAAATTCTGGACGTGGGGAATGAAAATGGCTTGCCTCACTGATTGTGAGGTCTAGTGGAAATGGGTTTACTATAAAGAATCCTGCCATGTAAAAATAGCTTTAAAATAATCCTTTTAGATTGCACAAAGTTTTGTAGCTTTTAAAAGCACTTTTACCTAAAGCCTTGCAGTTACCTTTAGGTGTTACACAAATTGTAATTATTAAATAATTACATGTTGTTATATTATTTGACTGTATAACTGTTGGGTGAAAATTGTGCAAAAGAAAAGCTGTTTTGGAGTGCTGGAAAGACATCATGCCGGGTGTGGTGGCACATGCTGGTAATTCCAGGATTTGGGATTACAGGCAGGAGGATTGAGAGTTCAAGGGCAGCCTGGGCTACGTAGCAAGACTCTGTCACAAAAAACAAAACAGAAAGACTTATCAGTGTGAAAAGGCAGTGAAGTAGAGAAGATGGGAGTGCACCACTGCATCAATCCAGGGAGAACTGAATTTAGCTGTCTTTTTGTATCATGTCTAAGGGAATCCATGCATAAGGAATAAGGCAAGGTTAAGGGCCAGATTCCTAACATGTGTATGGCTCTCATTTAACATTTCTCCATTGGATAATGTTATGTAACAAAGTCCTTTAAAAACTATTCATTTCTAAGCTGGTGGCCCACGCCTGTAATCCAAGAATTTGAGAAACTGAGACAGGAGGGTCACCTTGAATTCAAGGCCAGGCTGAACTACATCATAAGTTCCAAGACAGCCTTGGCTACGGCGTAAAACTCTGTCTCAAAAAAAACAAAACCAAAACTTGTTCATTCCTGACCAATACTGTATGTCATGGTTAGAGTCTTGAAAAGGATTGTAGAGCATTTATGCAGTGGGGCCTGAATTAATTCTCTATGATGTCCCTCGTCTAGCTTTTTCCTTTCTGCCTTTGTCAGAATCAAATTCTGCACTTAATCTCCCCTTGTTTTCAGATGACAAAATCTCTCTGTTAGGTTTCAGAAAGCTGGGATTACAAAATGTTCTTATGGGCTTTAAGTCCTCTGTGGTGATTGGAGAACACAGGAAAGGATTGGAGAAAAATTTTCTTTTGGGGGCAGGGGGACAGTCAGCGTACTAAATAGGGGATTCTTTCCAAAAATCTGCCTTTGGATCTAAATGTTCATCACTTAAGAGGATTCCAAGATTTTTCAAATAAAATGAAAAGGGGTGTGAGTTATAAGAATATATGCACAGGCCAAGACTGACTGGTAGGTTTAAGACTGTACATCTGTGTATAAATAATAAGCTCAGTAAAAACAAAAATCAAATAAGCAGGAGAGAGCAGAAATAATACTGACAAGTAGAACCAACTACTGAGCCATCCTACAGATATGAATTATGATTTTTTAAATAATGACAATGGAACTCACTTGGTCATAAGAGTGAAGGAGAAAAAGGCCTAGAAGAGGGAAATTCTGTTCCCTATAGATGACTGGTCAGAAGTTATACCTTCCTTCAAAAACAGCACACCTAGGCTGGGAGGTGGCATAGCTCAGTGGTAGAGTGCTTGCCTCACATGTGTAAGGTCCTGGGTTTAATCCTCAGCATTGCCAAACAAACAAAAAACAGAATCCCTGATCTACCACTGTTAGAACATATTACCACCCTCATTTTTCATGAAGAATATTCCTTCCTTTCTTTCCCTCCTCCAGAGCAGTTCTCAGCCTCTTTGAGATCTTGACTGGTACCGGAAGTGACTATGCTCAATCCCTTACCTATTTATTTATTTATTTATTTATTTATTTATTTTATTTTCTATTTTTTTCTTGAGACATGGCCTCACTACGTAGCTGGCCTTGAACTTGTGACAGTCCTGCCTCAGACTCTGGAGTGCTGCGATCACAGGCCATGTACCACCATGTCCCGATCCTTATTCCTTTATACCTGATGCCATGCATTGCAGTCCTCTAGCAGCACACAGGACACGGAAGTGTCCAACACACCAGAAATCACCCATTACATCTATGCAGTTTCCATTAGATGAAATGTAACCCAGGTTCAGATGACCCAGCGACACTCCTCCCACTGTGGCCTCTTTTATTGTCTGTCTCCCCCCTCTAAGTCTGCTGTGCATTCCATGAAAACAGAGATAGAGGCTGTTTTACTCCCTACTGGATATCCAACACCTACCCAGTGGCTAACATCTAATAGCATAGTAGGTGCTTGCTAATACTTATTGAGAGGATAACGAATGAAAAGAAGCAAACTGTTTTTGTTTTAGGAAGAAATTAGTTTCCTGTGCTTGGACTCCATGGAGGGAGGATGGAACACAAGGCTGGTTCTCTAAGGATTGCTTTTCTTCCTCAGATAGGTCATTTCTGTGGTATGTCTCCACAACCTGGACGCTGAGTGACCAGCAAGCATAAAGGTATAAGTGACCTTAAAGGACCAGGCATGTTTTTGCCACAGGCAAGAGGGTTCTATGTTTTAATTGCCTCAAGGTTCCATCCAAAATCAGAGTCAGCCAACAGTGCAGTCTGTGAGCAGGGCGGTTACATCTGTGGCACTTGGAATTGCGCCTCGTCCTGCACCAAGCAGACCTACTGGTACTGCACGGTTGGAAACAAAGTAGATTCAGCAAAAGGAGTTCACATTGCTGTATAGTATGATTCAGCTACTTGAAATTACCTTTAAAAAAATGACCTCTCAACAGACTTAATATTAGCAGAACTCAGGAACTCAAAGTTGTAACTGTTTACCAATGGGCACAGAAGTATTTCAGTATTTTAACAATTGCAAGGCAGTGCCAGAGCATGTCAGCTGACTTCCAGGGCTAAGTATTGGTAGGACTGTACTGACCACAGGAATCCAAGATGCTTTTGCTGGCTACAGCTGCCATTTTCAGGCTTTTCAATGGGAAGGACATTTGCAAGGACATCTAAACACTGTAGTTCTGTCTGATGGGGCCTGGCTGGGAAGCTTCTCACCTTACAGTCCTGAGATAATTTTCCCTTAGCAAAGGTGACATTCATCACTGATGTAAAGGTGGATTCCAGGTAACTTCTCTATCTGGGGAACAATCATTTCTGTAGGTATGTGCCTCACTTTTAGAAACAGAGTTTAGAGACTTTACCAAGCAGATCCAGCTCTGACACCACCAGCTTTGTCCCTGTACTCTGTGTAACCCAGCAACAAGGATGTACACAGGGACCAGGCTGAATGAAGTTAAAAGCTCTACACATAAAATCTCCAAAGACACTCAGCATTTAATGGAGGAGGGGTTTTAGAAAAAAAAAAATCTGACAAATTCTCTGCCCTTTCAACTTCACTTTCTGTTCTCTTTTCATCTGCTTTCAACATTTCCAATTAATCTTGGAATGAGAGCCCAAGGCAAGAAGCCAGCGGTGCCTGAGGAATGCTAAAGAGCAAACTGATCCAGAGAAACAAATGCCAGAGAAGGACCCCACCGCAAGGAGACAGACACTATGAGCAACTCTCCTGTTACCATGAGGCTTGCGAGGCGTGTACGCGGGTCTCCGCATTGGCACCATCTGCCAATTCCTCAGGAGGACAGAACAAACCAGTGAGGCATGAAGATTAGATTATGTAATGCTCGAGGATTGCTGTTTTCAAAGAGGAAACAAATGGAACGAATTGATTTGCTTGTCAAAGTCACGTCAGTAAAGGAGACCTGTTCCCTCCTCTTCTGAGAGGACCTCATTAAAGAGGGGAGTGATTTCACAGACTCAGAAAATGCAAGACCATAATCCACTCCATTCATAAGAGCAGGCCCAATTTCCAGAATTGCACTGACAAACCCTGTTCTGGTCTCCCTGCTTGAAAAATGACTATTCAGCTACTACCTAAAGGGCACCACCACAGCAAGGAATATAATTGCCACTTGCCAGCTATAAGATTCCAAACCTGCTTGCTTTTCCTGAACTTTTTTCTTTTGGGGGAAGCAGCACCTGATTTTGAGACCAGTGGGGTCATATTTACTATTCAGAACTCTAAAAGAAAAAAAAAGGTGGTTTAATAGAGTAGAGATGTGTTCTTAAAAATACAGGCATCCTGAAGGAGAATGCAAGGAATTTCTGGCCTTTGCCATTCTGGGCTTCTCTCAAAATGCTTTCCTTGGTATTTGCAGAAGATCTCAAAAATGAACAAATGAGAACCTTGACCCTTCTGTGACAGTCCCATCCCTAAGGTTTCTCTGTCTCCTTAAGATACCAAGATTAAAATGTCAAGTCTTTATTCAACATGTAAATGAAACCTAGTGTTCCAGATCTTTTCCATTTGCCCCTCCAGATCCACTTTTCCGTCCTTTCTCATCATGCTCTCTGCCCTGGGGGGCTGACCTATATGAATTACATCAACTTGCTCCCTTGCCCTCTAGCTTTCAGTTGGTTCCAGCCAAGGGAGGCAGCAGAAAGAGACTGAAGGGCAGAGGGAGGGTAAGGTTGAAGTATCTGTTCCCCTAGCTCCCTCCCTGCCAGATCGCCTTAGGTTGGTTGTGTCTTTTGATAAAAGGTCACCCCTCCTTCTCAAAGCAGCCCTTTCTACATGACCCTCTTCTTCCTTCCCCTCAGCCTTCAGATTGAGGAGTGGTAAAAGCTATTAGGAGCCCCCTGGGTACTGTGCTCATCCTTATAGCTTCCTGGTGCCTTGCCCAATCCTTGTATATAGTCCCTTCATTAATTCTTCCTCTAATTATTTAATTTGAATGTGCCATGTGTTTCTTATACAGACCCTGTCTGGTACACCAACCACACGCGCCAGTCTGTTCTAGGCCCTATAGCATGTTAAACAAACAAAAAGAGGAGCAAAACTAATAATACAATGTGCTGTGAGTTTATGTAGTTATTCTGCATGTTCACCTTTTCCCAAAGCTATAACAACTTAAAGATAAAACCTAATTCCTCTTTACAACATAATTGTGCAGTAGCATTTATATGAGCTAAATATAATTCAGAGAACAAGCTTTTTCATGCCACCAAAATTCATGTTAACTTCTATAAAGAGAAGAATCCAAAACTGATGCCCCTGACTTGAGGCTTAGCAGAAAATATCTTCCAGTATTTAAAACAACCCAACAAATATTCAAATGTCTACTATGTGGCTGCCAAGGTAGTCGTTTTAAGAGTGGGGACCAACAGAGCTCCACCTTGGGGAACTGGGTCTTATTTTATGCAATAAATGTGCTCTCCAAAAGGTGAATGCAGCCAGCATGGTAGTGCATACTTGTAATCCTCACACATGAGAGACTGAGGCAGGAGGACCAAGAATTTGAGGCTAACCTCGGCTACACAGCAAAACCCTGTCTCTAAACAAAACTGAATAAAAATCCCATTCCCATAAACAAAATATGTTGTACGATCATATGTTGCATAGTAAGTTTATAAAAATAATCACCTTTTGATCTTTTGAACCAATCAGATTATGAAACATATATACCCAGTGTCCTTCAAATGAAACTTATCTTTAGTCTGCAGGGAGGATCAGTCTCCTTCTGTGCTCCTGAAATAGCAGAAATTGTGGAATAGAATTTAGAGGAAAGATAAGGGAATTGCCATTTATAGACCACATATAAAATGCAAGGCAATTTGCATCTGTTAGCACATTTAACCCTGAAAATAAATACATATTCTCCCATTCTCTTATTTTCTACTTGGGGGAGGGGGGAATCAGTAAGGCAGGTGTAGAATTCAAAATCCTTTTTTTTTTTTTTTTGCAAATGAGAAAACAAAGCAAAAAATATTACTCAGTGTAGGACTATAAAGATTACATTATTCGCCAGCTTCAATGGCTTCCGACTGCTCTTGGGATTAAGTCCAAAATTCATCACATGGCCTTGTTCCCTCAACCATCAGTTCTGGAGACCCTCCCAGCTTCTTCCCACTTGAAGGCCTTCGGGCTCACAGCATTCCCTGGTCGGGATGCAAGCTCTTCCTCTTTTGCAGATTAACTCAAGACTTGGTCCCTCTGGTTTCCGCTCAGTTTACACTTCCCAGGGAATGTCTGTCTCCCCAACTGGGCCCATGTCACTGTATCCTTAGTGCCGAACACCAGAGAAGGGCTGAACACCCATTTGTTGCCTGACTGAACATAAGAAGAAGGGCTGCCGAAGGGGACTGCTGGGCCTGATGGCTGCTATTTGGCACCATTTCCTGGTTGGGACTCAGGTGCCCAAGCAACGTCTCTCTTAAACTTGAGAAAGTCAATTAAAACTGTCATTTGAGGTTCTTCTACAAGGTATACGCTGCCTCCCTCCACCCCCCACCCAAGCACACCTAGGGGTTCCCAGATGGGGAACTGCAGCTGAGCTGAGAACACAGCGGTCCCACATGTCCCAAAGCATAAAGAGGGCAAGATATTCTCCCGCCTCGCACCTGAAAATTTATGGAGCAACATGGTAGCTGCAGGTGCAGGATGATTAGGTAAGAACGCTCCACATTTCAACCCGGTCAGCCTGAGGGCTGGAGGTAGTGAGGCTTTGGGAGTGGGATCGCTGTGATCACCCCTGGTCAGGATGGGGTTGGAGTGTGTTGAGCACCATCCAGTGGCATGCACTACCCTGCATCATGCCACTGAACACAGCACTGAAGGTGTTTGGAGTTGGGTTTTTGTTTTGCTTGTTTTTTTTGGTTTCTAGTACTGAGGTGTTAAACCCAGAGATTCATGTATGCTAGGCAAGTGCTCTACCACTGAGCTGTACCCCAAGTCCCCTAAAAAAAAATTGAGACAGGTTCCCGCTAAATTGTGTAGGCTGTCTCTGGCCTCAAAAAAAAATTTTTTTTTTTCTTTTTTCAATACTGGGGGTTGAACCCAGGGCCTCACACTTGCATGTTTTGCAAGTGCTGTACCACTGAGCTGCACCCCCAGCCTATTTTTTTTTTTTTACTTTTTGAGACAAGGTCTCCCTAAATTACACAGACTGCCTCTGGTCTCCAACTCGTGATCCTCCTGCCTCTGCCTCCTAAATCGCTGGGATTACAGGCATGTGCCACCATGCCCAGCAGAGCTGGTTTTGGATAGTAGAGATTGATGTATCCATTTTACAGATGGAGAAACAGAGGCCCCTGTGGTTTTTAGACTTTATCCTAAGGTTCCCGGGAATGATAGTGCTGGGATATGGACTCAAGTTTCTCTGGCTTCCAAATGCCCAAACTCTCCTAGGTCCTCTTTCATTCTTCAAAAGTAATTGTCCCAAAGCGAGGTAGCCAGTAACCCTGAGCCAGCTGCTTGCCTGGGTTCCTGTCATGTCTGTGTTTCTTTGGGCAAGTCATTTCATCCCTGAGCCTCAGTTTCTTTGTCTATAAAGGGAAGACAAGCTGGGCAAGGTGGAACACCACTGTAATTCCAGTGCTTGGGAGGATGAGGCAGGATTGTGAGTTCAAGGCCAGCCTAGGCTATATAGTAAGATCTCAAAGAAAAAAAAAAAGATAATATTGTCTTCCTCCCATTACTTAAGAAAATTAACTCTTCCAACAAAAATGTTGTTGATGCCTGTCAGATTCTAAGTATTGTGCTAGGCATAGGAGTGTGGCAAAACAGAAGAGATCACTGACATAGTATGTGAATGAGCTAATATCTTCCAAAGCTCTGTCAGGAATTAGTCTAGAAACCTGGGCAATGTTGGACCCATTTCCCACTTAGAACATATGAGATCTAAAAATGGGCCTGGCATCCCCATTGCAGCCTCCCATTCTGCAGGCTTCCCTGGCTGGAAGGTGGGAAGCTCACTGTGGCTCCTGAGTACAGGTATGGGCATGACAACCAACAGGCTCTTCCCTTGCACCTTCGGGGCTATGGGTGTCTCTATCAGTTAGTTAGAGAAGGGTCTGTCATACCTTAGGAAATTTCTACATTTTCCTCCACTGATAACAAAAAGAAGTAGAAAGATGGAATTATGACCTATGCTGACATTTGTTGGTATGTCGCATCTCAGCCATGTTCCCAAACACATGTAGAGACCAATTCACATGAAAGGGTCTGTTCAGAGGCCCTAAGGCAGTTACAGAGCATGGGCACATGTTGATTCACAGGTTTAAACACGTTGCCCAGAGAAGTTTAGTCTGGGTGGAAAATATCAAGCCAGGCCTTGACCAGCTCTCCTTTTAACAGATATCCTGAGGAAAGAAACCTCGAGCCTGGATGAGAGGACAGAACTATAGACTGTCCAAACTGGAAGGCCACTGAGTCCAACAGCCTGAGACCCAGAGAGGTCAGGATAACGGCCCAAGGTCCCACAGCAAGCCTGTGAAAGTCTTCATGAACTCATGTAGCCAACAAATATTTATTCAGTGCCTGCTGTGTGATACAGGGACATGACAGTGTCAAGACAGACAAAAATTCGTGTCCTCTAGGAGCCAGCATTCTCATAGGAGACGAATAATAAAAGATAAGTTAGGGCCGGGTGCCATGGCACACACCTATAATCCGAGGGACTTGGGAGGCTGAGGCAGGAGGATCTGGAGTTCAAGGCCAGGGGAAGCCTGCACAATCTAGAAAACCCTTTCTCAAAATAAAAAATAAAAGAGGGGTTGAGGTGTGGGTCAGTGGTGGAACACCCACCTAGCATGCACAAGGCCCTGGGTTCAACTCACTATTGGAAAAAAAAGAAAGTAATATATAGACTATGCTGGATGCTAGTAAGTGCTTTGGAGAAAAAGGAAGCAGGGAAACGGAATAAAGAGTGTGTGCTGTGGGTGGGATTTTATGTAGAATGGTCAGGGAAGGCCCACTAAGCAAAGCCCTGAAGGAAATGAGAGATGCAAATTGCCAGCATCTGCAGGAAGAGTATCCCAGGAAGAGGAAACAGTCCCAGCAAAGGCCACAAGGCTGGCAGGTACCCAGTGTGTACCCAGGAGCAGCAAGGAGGCCATGGGTTGAAGGAGTGAGAAGGGTAGAAGGTCAGCAGGAAGACAGTAAGAGGTCAGGACAGGCCTTGTCAACTACCGGAAGGACTCTGGCTTTGGCTCCAAATGAGTGGGAAATCACTGAAGAACTTGGGAGAGAGAAATGATATGATCTGACCAAATAAAAAAGGCCGAAGCTATTTCCTCTGGTTCAGTCGCTCACTCACTCATTCAGGCCCCTTAGGTGCCTAATGTTCTGAAGATCACAAGCTAGACACCCCAGAGTGATGCAGGGGGCACTTGAGTGTGTACTTTCTGCTGAGTGGAGAGTTCAGAACACGGAGAAAGGAGGCTCAGCCCTGATTTTCCCCTTTCCCCCTCGTCCAGTAGCCAGGATGGATGAAGGGGCCCAGGTAGCCGCAGGTCTCTCTGTGCAGGAGTCTTGCCGGAACCTGCAGGTTATAAATAGCATCTCCTGTGGCAGAGAATCAAGCTGCTCTGTCCAATGAGTCAGAGGCACAGAGCTACAGCCCCCCAAACTGCAGTGTCACTCCTCTACCTCCCCACCCTGTCCAGGGTGCCCTCTCTGACCTCTTCAGCACGGCTAGACCTCTGCCTCTCACCGTGAGCCTTTCTGACCCATTATGCCCCTCCCCCGAGCCTATACCTCCTGGGCAGCAGAAAGCCCACTGGATCTTTATTTCGAAGGGGCAGGATTATATGTTTAAAAGCCCAGGATCTACACTTGGGCCTACCTGAATTTCAAGCCCAGCTCTGCTATTTCTTCCACTCTGGGGCAAGACATGAAACTGATGGGAACCCCGTTTTCCTCATTCATAAAATGGAGTGATAATAATAATAATAATAATAATAATAATAATAATAATACCTACTCCATGGAATTGGTATGAAAATTTGATCAGATAAACTATCAAAAATGTGCAGCCCAGAGCAAGGCTTATAGTAGCTGCTCTATTAAGGGACTGATAGTTCCTGTGCTCACTCACATTATAATTCTGAGAGAGGTGACAATTGATAAGAAAATAACTGCTTTCATTGATTCTACTGTGCACCTGTCACATCCTTGAAGTATGAAGTTCCTGACATAATACACAGGAAGAAACTGAGGCTCAGAGAGAAACGTGTGATTTGTCCAAGACCACTCTGTATCTGGCAAGGCAGAATCTAATGTCAGCAGACAGACACAGCCATGTCTCCAGAGATCCACGTGGCCACTTCATGTGTAGCCACTTCACCCTAGCCCAGCCTGAACCTTACATGCCACTGTGTGCAGACACAGAAGAATAAAGTAGGGGGGGAAAGTAAGCATGGGTATCTCTGCTTCCTCTGGTCATCCCTCCAGCTCCTGAGAGGAGAAGCCTTCTGCCGCTCCCCTCAAAGCCTAGATTAGCCCTCCTTTGCATGATAGTCAATAAAATTCTCACTACATAATAGTTCCCCAAAAGATCTAACCGTTTTTATATGTTACATACATTAACGATGAAGGGAGCAGTAGCAATTTGGCTTCATTGACCGCCCCCCCCTTGATATTCTAGGGTTGCACCTGTTCAACCCCATACGCCTCAGGTTCCAGATTGATCCACTTAAATCCCCACTGCACTAGAAACTTCAGACAGTCATAGAAAGGACATGCATTTGGAAGTCAGGCGAATTTGGGCTTCCTCCTGGCCCAGTCATTTCCTACCTGTATGACCTTGAATAAGTCATTTCATCTCTCTGAGCCTCATTCAGTCATCCATTCATTTACCAAATACATATTAAGCAATGTCAACCATGTACCAGGCCCTGGTGCTATTGCATTAGATGAGAGAGACAAAGTCTCGTCTTTATGGGGCTTTTATTGTGATGGGCGGAGCAGAGAGACATAATAAGCAACTAATGTCAGAAGGGATTTGCTAATGAAGGAAATGAAACAAGGGAAAGTAATTAACCCCGGGGTGGGGATGGAGGGGGCTGCTCCAGCCATAAGGCAGTCAGGAAGAAAGTGACATTTATTCTGATTCCTAAGGATGAGAAAGGGCTGGCTGGAAGACCCAGGGGTACAGAGGCCTTGAGAAGAAAAGGAGTTTGATGTGTGAAGCTGGGGCAGTGGGAGTGAAGAGTCCAAGAGAGAGAGAAGAGCTATCAGAGGTAGGTAGGGACTATATCACAGAGCGCCAAATGCCAAGAATCCTGACGGTACTTGAGAAGAGATGATGCAGGAATGTAACCCAGGATTTTACATACGGTGGGCACTCAATATGCCGTAACTATAAGCTGGGCATGGTGGCTCATGCCTGTAATCCCAGCGATTTAGGAGGCAGAGGCAGGAGGATGGCAAGTTGGAAGCCAGAGGCAGCCTGTGTAACTTAGCAGGATGCTGACTCAACATAAAAAATAAAAATGTGCTGGGGGTGCAGCCCAGTGGTAGAGCACTTGCAAAGTATGTGTGAGGCCCTGGATTCAGTCCCTCAGTACCACAAAAAAAAAAAAAAAAAAAAAAAAAAAGCAGTAACTATTATGATCATGAGTTTTCCCCACTCTCATCCCCACAAGGTCCCTCCTGTCCTCCCCTGCCCTTTCACCCCTCTCTGTGCCACTATCCTTCCCTAGTGGCAGGAAAGGAACTTGGATCCCTGCAGAAAGGAAAAAGTATCCTTCATTCTCTCTCTCTCCCTTCCTCTCGCCTTCCTCCTCAGAACCCTCCCACTGTAGCCCAGTGATTTTCCTGCCTCTCTCAAGGCGATTTTATTAAACATCTCGAAAAAATATTCTCTCACTCCCTCTCTCTTTATTTATAAAAATCAACTTAACACCCTGCTCCTTTGTTCTATTTGGAAACTGGAACAGCCTGGTTTATATTTAGCCGAAATCCTGCTCCTTTCCCCACAAATTCCAGCTCAGCCCGATGAATTAGAGGGGCTACAGAAGGAAGAGGGGGGCGGGGGTCTGGGGGAGGCAAGGAGGCTTTGAAGGACCATCTTCTGGAGGCCCAGGTCTCGCCTAAATCTGAAGGATACAGAAAGACAGAAGTCAAGGAGTCCTTCCCAGGACATCGGAGCATCCCAAGCGCAAGCTTTGCCGTGTTGTCCATTTTTCTGGCTCTCTGTAGTCCCACACAGATGTCCTCAGAAGAAGAGAGCAAGAGGAGATAGTATACGGAGTAGAGAGACTGAAGCTATAATCTGGAACCAGGCTCCGAGGGATACATAAGGCGAGCATTAGGAGTGTAGGGCTGAGTCAAATTCAGGCTCTTCTCTGCTCCTCACTAGCAAGATGCTGGGCTTGGGTGGTTAATATGCCTATTATAGTGTCTGCCTGGCACATGAATGTGTTTAATAAGACATGGCTGTTGTTAGTAATCACTGAGTTAAAGGAAACTGCTCACCTTCTATAACTCAAGTCTCTGCTCAAAAGCTGCTTACCCCATGAAGCCTTCCCAGATTAAACTCATCTGTTGGGCTAACAGCATGGGGCTATAACTGGAGCTGTGGAAATGAATGAGCAGGTCCTCACGGGACCCCAGTGTGGTCAGAGATGGACATAAGTAGTTGCCACAGAGTACTAAGTTCTAGAAGAAACTTAAGCTCCATTTGTTTACACAGATATACTAGATTGGTTCGCGTTTGTTCTCCATTGTACTTGTAGGGTTAGACACAGCATCTGGGACATAGGCAGACAGCATAGAACAGTGGTTAAGGATTCAAATCTGAATACCTGGGGGGCTGGGCATATAGTTCATTGGTAAAGCAGATACCTAGTATGCATGAGGCCCTGGGTTCAATCTCTAGCACCAAAAAGAAGAAGAAGAAGAAGAAGAAGGAGGAGGAGGAGGAGGAGGAGGAGGAGGAAGAGGAGGAGGAGGAGGAGGAGGAAAAAAAGAAAAAGGAAGGAAACTAATTGAACAAATACTTCACAAAAGAAGTCAAGCAAATGGCCAATGAGCATATGAAAAGATATTCACCATCTTTAGTTGGCAGGGAAGTATAAATTAAAACCACAATAAGATACTATTACAAACTAGAATGTATAAACAAATTATGACATATTCACACAGTGATTGAATAGTATTCAGTCATGAAAAGGAATGAAGTGCTGATATATACTGATATGTGGGTGAATCTCAAAAACATTACGCTAAGTGAAAATGTACACCAAAAACTGTAACTTCTTGCTGAGAGAAATGAAAGAAGACCTAAATAAATATATATACCAGGTTTATGTATAAAATATCAGTTCTTCCCATATTGACCTATAGATTTAACATAATCCAATTCAGAATTCCAGCAGGCTTTTATCTGAGGTGGAAATAAATTACCAAATGGATTATAAATTGTAAACAGAAATGTCAACAGAATACCCAAAACAATTTTGAAAAAAGAAAAAAGAGCACTTATGCTACTTGATTTTGAGAATTACTCTAAATCTGCAGTAATCAAGACTATGCTAATAGCATAAGGATAAATATATAGATCAATGAAACAATACAGAATTTAGAAATAGATCCACATATATAATTGATTTTTGACAAAGGTACTCAAGTGATTAGTGAAAGAAAGGAAGTTGGCACAGAAACATATCTATATGGAAGGGAAAATTTTAAAAAGCACCATGATCCCTATCTCATACCATACACAAAAGTTAACCTGAAATGAATCAGAGATCTAAATGTAAAAACCTTTTGCCTGGCACAGTGGCACACACCTACGATCCCAGAGACTCGGGAGGCAGAAGCAGGAGGATCCAAGTTCAAGACCAGAGGCAGTCTGCATATTTTCGCAAGATCTCATCTCAAAAAGTTAAAAAATGGGCTGGGTGTGCATCTCAGTGGTATAGCACTTGCAAAGCATACAAGCATGAGGCCCTGGGTTCAACCCCCAGTACTGGGAAAAAAAAAAAAAAAAAACACCTTTGTAGCCCAGCAATAGGTAAATATTTCTTAGAATACAAAAAAGTATAAACAAAAATAATTGATAGATAGGACTCTCAACATTTAAAACTTTGGGTCAGGCATGGTGGCATGGAGGTAAGAGGGTCACAGTGACTATAGCTGAGCTATAATAGTGAGTTCAGGGCCAGTGTGAGCTACATAGTGAGACTCTGTCTCAAAAAAACTGAGGGCGGGGGATGTAGCTCAGTTGTAGAGTGCTTACCTAGCACATGCAAGGCCCTTCATTTGATCCCCAGCATCATAAAAAAAGAAAATTTAAAAATTTTATTCTTTTAAAAACACTCTTTAAAGCAAAAAGAAACTCTAGGATACACATAAACCTCAAGAAAAAATACTCATTATATATATATATAAACACACACATACACACATATATAGACAGTAAACTTGTATCAAAAATATAGAATTCTTATAACTAAATAATGAGAAGACAACCAGTTTTAAAAAAAAATAGGTGAAACTATCTAACAAATACTTCACAAAGAAGACATGTGACCAGGCACTGTGGTACATGCCTGTAATCCCAGCAACTTGGGAGGCTGAGGCAGGAGAATTGCATGTTAAAGGGCAGAGGCAGTCTGTGTAACTTAGCAAGACCTTATCTCAAAAAAAAAAAAAAAAAAAAAAAAAGAAGAGACTGCAAGTTCAGCTCAGTGGCGGAGTGCTTGCCTAGAGTGTGTAAGGCCCTGGGTTCAATCCCCCACTACTGAAAAATAAGAAGACAAGCAAATGGCCAATAAGTACGTAAAAAAGTGCTTAATATCTCTAGTCACCAGCAAAATACAAATTCAAACCACAATAAGACACCAGCACACACAAACTACAATGGCAAAAATTAAGAAAACTAACAATACAAAGTGTTGGTGAGGATATGGAGCAACTAGACGTCTCATACACTGCTGGTGGGAGTGTAAAACTGCACAATAACTTTGGGAAAGCATGGCAGCTCCTTTTAAAGTTAAATACACACTTACTTGGAGAAGGACCCGGCAACCCACTCCCAAAAATCAATCTGCCATTGAAAACCCTAGGAATAGCAGAAAAGCACTGACAATAGTGTTTCGCCTGTTGTACATAGTGTCACTATGAGTCAAATACCCACTGGACGGCATGTAACAATGATGACACACTTACTTATGATCTCCTAATTCTACTTTTGAGATAGGATTCAGCTCAGTTGGTAAAGCACTGTGCTGCAGTCTCTGAGGTCCCGAGTTCAATTCCCAGCACCGCAAAAATGGGAGAAGGATGTGGCAACCCACTCCCAAGACAATCCCAAAACAATCTGCCATTGAAAACCCTATGAGGGTCGCTATGAGTTGGACACGACTCAACGGCACCTAACAACAACAACAATTCTACTTTTAGCTATTTACCTGAGATATATGAAAATGTACATCCATTCAAAAGTCTTCATTCATAATAGTTCCAAGCTAGAAACAACCCAAATGTCACTCAACAGGAGAACTAGATAAATGACCTGTGCAATATCCATACAGTGGAGTACTACTCAGCAGTAGAAAAGAGCACTGACATATATAACAATGTAGAACCCCACAAACATTTTTGTTCAGCAAAAAGTCAGTCACAAAAGAAAATTGTATGGCTTCATTTATACGAAATTCTAAAACAAACTAAACAGTTTATAGTGCCAGGCATGGTGATGCATGCCTGTAACCTCAGTACTCAGTAGGCTGAGGCAGGAGGATCCCCTTTAAGTTTGAGGCTAGCATGGTCTAGATAGTGAGTTCCAGGCCAGCCTGGGCTATACAGCGAGTCCCTGTCTCAAAACAAAACAAAACACCCTGCTTGGTGCAGTGGCACAACGCCTGTAATCCCAGTAACTCAGGAGGGAGGAGGATCACAAGTTCAAGACCAGAGAAAGTCTGAGTAATTTCGTGAGACCCTGTCTCAAAAAGTAAAAATATGGGCTGGGGGTGCAGCTCAGTGGTCCAGCACCTGCAAAGCATGCAAGCGTGAGGCCCAGGGTTCAACCCCCAGTACCACACACACACACACAAAATCACTAAATAAATAAACCAACAAACAGTCTATACTAGTGAAAGCAGATTTGATTACTTAGAACAGAGCCAAGAGAAGAAATTCAAAGACGTAAGAGGGAAATTTTGGGGGGTCAAAATATTCTATATCTCTATTAAATTTTTATCGTATATAAATTATACCCCCAATAAAACTGGTATAAAGAAATAAGCCTTCACCTGGGTTCAATTCTTGGCTTTGCCACTTAGTAGCTGTGTAACTTGGGCAAGTTATTTCACTTTCCTGTCTCTATTTCTTTGGCTGAAAAGTGAGAATAATAATAACATTGCCCTTATGGGTTTTGTTTTGTTGTTGTTTTTGAGACAGTGTCCCATTATGTTTCCCAAGCTGGTCCCAAATTCCTGGGCTTAAGCAATCCTCCTGCCTATGCGTCCCAAGTAGCTGGGACCACAGACAGAAGCCATCATTACCAGCCCTTCATGGGGTTTTGGGGTTTTTTTGTTTTTGTAGTTTTCAGATAATCTCAGGAATTCCTGAAATTTTTTCAATAATCTAGTTTATTGAGAACTAAGGTCACCAACCTCCAAGAAGGCCTTCAGTGGTTCCTGCCTCCTGGTATTCATGGCTCTGTGTCCTCCCCTCCACTTTGAGTGGGGCTGACCGGTGTGACAAGTAGGACATTGGAGAAATGACAGCCTGTTTTTTGAAAGGAGGCCACCAAACACACTGAGGCATCTGCTCTTGGAAACTTCTTTCTGAGGGAAGCTGGCTACTATGTCACGGGAACACTTGAACAGCGCTGTGGAAAGCTCTGTATGGCAAGGAACTGAGGCCCCCTGCCAGCAGCCAGAAACAGCTTGTCAGCCATGAAAGTAGCCAATTGCATGCCTGAGTCCAGTCAAGCCTTTGCATGACAGACTGCTGTCTTGACCGTCGCAAACATCCTCATGCACCACATACCCAGCTAAGCTTCTCCTAATCCCTGGCTCATAGAAACTCTGCAAGGTAATAAATATTATTGCTTAAGCTTGAAGCCGTGGCATGCACCTGTAGTATCAGCTATGTGGGAGGCTGAGGCAGGAGGATCACTTGAGCCCAGGAGTTTGAGGCCAGCCTGGATAACACAGTGAACCTTGTCTCAAAAAAAAAAAAAGAAGAGGAAGAAGAAGAGGAGGAGGAGGAGGAGGAGGAGGGGGAAGAGGAGGAAGAAAGGAAGTGGAGGAAGAGGAGAAGTGGAAGAGGAGGAGGAGAGGGAAGAGGAAGAGAAGAAAGGAAAAAAAGAAGAGAGAAGTGAGAAAAGGAGGAAGGAGAGAAGGAAGGAAGGAGGGAGGGAAGGAAGGAAAGAGGGAGGGAAGGAAAAAAAGGAATAGATTATTACTCAAAGTCATTTCATTTTGGGTAATTTGTTCTGCAGTAGTAATAATCCATACAAGCGTTAGTACTCATATCTAACTTTTGAGCCAGGTATGCTGGTGCTGCACACCTGTAATCAGCACTTTAAGACTGAGGCAGGAGGATCTCGAGTTCAAGGCCACCCTGGACTACATAGTGATACCCTGTCTCAAAATTCCAAAATAATAATAACAATAGCTAACATCCTCAGAGTATCGATAATGTGACTATTACTGCTTAGTAGGCATTAAGTTGGGGGTCCTACATGTGCCTGTTGAGAACTACTTTCTGCTCTTACCCACCCTGCTCAGTGCCCAGAAGGACTGGTAGGGGAGGTAAAGCAACAGAAAAGATAAACAGAATTATCTCCTGTGTGAGGTGTGGCAAAAGGAAGATTGGGTCAGGGGCATGGAGGATACTGGGGGGGCGGGCTAAAGCCAAACACATCAGGCTAGCAGTCAAAGTCAGGTTAGGCTCAGGCTCAACTGTCCTCATATCCTCTGGCTTCAAGTCAGGTTGGGGCAAAGGGGATCTCCAAGGAGAAGGCAGGGAGGAGAAAGAATGGGACAGGATACTTATTGCTCTGCTCCCTCCTACAGGGCACTTTAAACTAACTGGATCCCTCCACAGAAGGTCACGGCAACTCTCAGGCGGCTCTCTCCACCCAGTTTTTTTAGGCAGTGGTAACTGCTTTTTCCCCTCAGCCCTGCAGACCTAGGGAGTTAAGCTCTGGCCCACTGGAACTCTGGGCCTCAGTTTCCCCAGATGCAGAACCCTCTTCCTAGTGATTCCTTTATACTCTACCCACACCTACACAGTCCTTTGCTCAGATTACCCAATATGAGCCTACCATCTCTTTCCTTCTGAACTGACTGGCCACCTTCCTTTAGGAACCCCAACTTAGCCAGACATGATAGCTCACTCTTGCAATCCTAGCACACAGGAGGATCATGTGGTCCAAGTCAGCGTGGGTTACATAGCAAGGCCAGGTCTCAAATAAATAAATAAATAAATAAATAAATAATTTAAAAAGAAAACCAAAGAATCCCTATATTAGAGAAGGCAGTAGAAACTCAAAAGAGAAACAGGAAGATAACTCAGAATCAAATAGGAAACCACCAGCGGCCAGTCAGAGTTGAGTTCTGCAGGCCATAAGCACAAACAGATGCTTGTTGACTGACTATATGAATACATGACTTGGTGAGCACTGGGGAGGATCCACCTGTCTTGCCTGCTTGAAGGTAGCAGATGCTGGAACTCGGGATCAACACCTGAACTACTTTAGCCAGACATTGATGACTAGTTCCCCAGCCCCGGCCAGGGTCGAAGCTTCTGGAAGTTTTGCATTGGAAGGATTAACACAGCCCGGGACACCCAGGAAGCATCCCCCCTCTTCAAGTGAGACGCTCAAGAGTTATTTTTGAAAAGCAAGCAAGGCCTGCAGGCGGCCCTGGCAGAGCGCAAAGCTAGAAGATGGGCGAGCCAGGAGCAGAGAGAAAACAGCTACCGCAGAACCCACGCCCAGTCCCTATGACGTCAGCCCCACGCATCGTGACATAATGCGGTGGCGGACAGGGGGGAGGCATCCTGCACCCCCTTGGGAACTTTTATAAATTGTGGTAAGATATACATAAAGTCTGTCCTTGGGAATTTTTAACCACTCCCTCCCCAGCCTGCCTGGCATTAGGGACTGAGATCCCACTGGAACAGGGAATGTGAACAGCAGCCAAAAATATTAACCACCAAATGGTGCGTGAAGTTTTGCTCCAGTCTGGCAGAATCCTGGAATGGGAAGGGTGCGGTCACTGATCTCAGGCAAAGTGCGGGGTGCTAAGGATCAAGAAAGAGCTGACATTCTGCACCTCTACAACCTAACTGGAAGGCGGAAGTAGCTGCGGGTCAGGGAGGTGGGGGCCGAGAGAGAGGGGCCTTAGGGAGGGGGCGGGGCCTTAGGGAAGGGGCGGGGCATGTCCGGGGGCGGGGCGAACCGCGGGAGCACGTGCTCCTGCTGGAGTTGGAACTGAGCCTCCGGAAGGAAGGTAGCCTTACAGTTCGAAATCCGCCTAATGAGCCGTGCGGGGAAGGGAGAGGTGTCTGCAAGGGAGTGTTGGGGGGGGGGGTCAGGAGCAGCCGGAGGGAGCCATCAAATCCCCAAAATAACTCCCACTTCTGCAGAGGAGACTGCAGCTAATCAAGGTGGGAATAATCTGAAAATCCATCTGAGAGGCTGCTGAGAGGCCTTATGTCTCTAGGCGGCTATTGCCAGGGAGGAAGAGAAAAAGCTGTGGTTTGCAGTTGTCCGGGAAAGTGGCCCCAATCGAAAAGCTGGTCTTTCTGGAGCCTTAGTCGGAGGGGCCCAGATGACTAACATCTATCTATTGTGTATCTGTGCTGTGAGATATGGATAAGCTTGGGGCTCTGAGGTCAGCCCGCTTGGATTAAATCCTTGCTCTATTAATATCTCGCTGGCTGTGGGTCCCAGGTCAACCCACTTTCCCACTCTGAGCCTCAGTTTCCTTATGTGGAAAAGGGCTGTAAAATTTATACGTGCCCCAGAGCGGATTTGAGAGTAAGTGCTGGGCGTATGCAAAATCTTAACTATGAATTTGCCCAGCAGCCCTGGGGAGACAGGGCTAGCTTTCTGTCTCCTCCCCATACAAAACAGGCTCAGAGAGCCCAAGGCCACGTGGGAGGTACGTAAGTGGAAGCGTCAGAATTCACGCAGGTGAGTCTAAGCCGGAAGTGTGTCCATTTACTGGCCAGCGGGCTGCTTTGGCTCCTGAGCTGGGAGGGAGGAGGGCAGTAGCTCACAGCCAGGGTCCCTGACCTACTCCTCTATCCAGGTCCTGCCTGGGGATGCAGATCTACCAAGGATATTGGAAACAGCCTCTGGGTGGGATCTGTGGGGCCCAATGGGGAGATGTTGCCCCAGACTTGCTGTGGAACACTCTCTGGGGCTCAGTTTCCTCAGTTTCAAAGAGTGGCAGGTGACTCTACTCTCGGAGAGTCTAGATTCTTGCTCCCTGGTTCTCCTGGGGTTGTTGGGTGCAGGCAGTGGGAAGAAGATAAAGGGGAGAGTCAGCCCCTGCTTTCCTTCCTTCCTCCCTCCTGCTCTGGGAACAGTTTCAGGCAGAGGGAACAGCAAAAGCAAAGGCCAAGAAATGAAAGCAAGCAGGGCCCATTATGGGAGCTGCAAACAGAATGATCCTGTAACCTGATTTATACATTCACTGGATTATTCGATCAGTTTGTGTTTATTACTGTGTGCTAGGTGCTATTCCAGATACTGAAGATGGAGCAGTGAACTAAATAGACAACCGTCTTTGTAGAACTCTTGTTCTAATTGGAGGAAATAGAAAACGTAATAAACAACTCAATAACCAGGTTAATTTCAGGATGTGAAAAATGCTATGTGAATAAAAACAAATCTTTAAGAATTTCTAATAAAAAAAATTAAAAACATAAAAAAAAAGCTTTATAAAGTATCTACTATAGGCCAGACAGCCTGCAGCCGTAAACCTGTGGCATCTGATCCCATCAGATCTCGGAAGCTAAGCAGGGTCAGGCCTGGTTAGTATTTGGATGGGAGACCACCTGGGAACACCAGGTGCTGTAGGCTTGGGAGAGGGACTGGGCAACCCACTCCCAAAAATCAATCCACCATTGAAAGCCCTATGAACAGCAGAGAAGCACTGACAATAGTTTTTCCCCTGTTGTATGTAGGGTTGCTATGAGTCAGATACTGACTCCACAGCACCTAACAACCTCTAACATAAGCCAGACATTGCTGTTGTTAGGTGCCGTGGAATCACATTCAACTCATAGTAACTCTCATAGGTTTTTCAACAGCTGATTGTTTCAGGATTGCCTCAGGAGCAGATTGCCATGTCCCCCTCCCATTTTGTGGTGCTGGGAATCAAACTTGGGACCTCAGAGACTGCAGAGCAGTGCTCTACCAGCTGAGCTAAATCCCAGACATTGCTAACAGATGTTAAATCACTTTTTTTTTTTTTTTTTTTTGCGGTACTGGGGGTTGAACCCAGGGCCTCGCGCCTGCATGCTCTGCAAGTGCTGGACCACTGAGCTGCACCTCAGCCCATTTTTTTTTTTTTACTTTTTGAGACAGGGTCTCGCTAAGTTACGCAGACTGCCTCTAGGCTCGAACTTGCTATCCTCCTGCCTCCGCCTCCAGAGCCGCTGGGATTACAGGCGTGCACCACCACACCCGGCTTAAATCACTTTTTTTCTTTCTTTTGCTCCCCTGTCCTCTCTCTCTCTCTCTCTCTCTCTCTCTCTCTCTCTCTCTCTCTTTTTTTTTTTTTTTTTTTTTTTGTTGTTGTTCTGCTGGGATTGAACCCAGGGCCTTGCACATGCTAGGCAAATGCTCCCCACTGAGCTGCACCCCCTAGCCAGATGTTAAAAAATGTAATCCTTACTCCAACACTATAGGATACACGCTATTTATCATCACTCCTATTTTACACCTGAAGGAACTGTGGCACACAGAGGTTAATTTGCCCAGTTCCACACAGCTAGTAAGGAACAGAACTGAGATTCATACCCTGGCCATCTGGTTCCACTGTGCTGCCTGGTGGGAAGAGCATTAAGTAGGGCAATCGAAAGAGGTGGCATTTGAGCTGAGACACAAATGATAAAACCTGGGAAGTCCAAGAGGCAGAAGGTTGCAGATGGAGGGAACATTGAGTGCAAGGGCCCTGAGGCAGGTAGGGGCTTGACAGGTTGAAAGAAGAGGAAAGAGGCTAGTTTCAGCCAGACCAGAGATCAGAAGGATGCCAGCACAGACACATGGGGCCAACCAGCCTCATCTGTCCTCCAGGACCTTTCTTCCTGCTGGTCTGAGGGATGCTCAGGAAGTGTGGCCTAAAATGGTTCTGACAGGCGTGGGGCCCGTCTCTCCTCAATAGGGATGATTCGGCTCAGGCAAAGCTGATCTTCCCCCAGGGCCTATTGCTAGGAAATGAAATGGGCCCAGCCAGGCCACTTACCCAGAGTTTGGCCTTCTGCCACAGCGCCCCCAGGTGGCCACCTTCATGGCCGACCAGGCCAGGGAAGGTCTCTCCTTGCTCACTCCTCACTTCTCACTCTGAACCTACATCATTCCTGGCCACTGAGGACTGGACTTCTTGCTGTCAGAGATCCCCAGGCCTGAGTCCAGTCCCAGCCTCTGAGGGGAAGTTGTTCTCTAGCCTGGCTTCACCATGAGAAACGTCAGTGGGGTAGGAAGAGCTCAATGTTCCTAGTCACACAGACCTGAATCAGATTCCTGATTTCTACCCTGTGTGGTCTTGGGAATGAGGCTTCACCTCGCCAAGTCACAGTTTCTTCATTTGAAAAGTGGAGATAATGTTGTTGTTGTTGTTGTTGTTGTTGTTGTTAGGTGCTGTCGAGTCGGTATCCTACTCATAGCGACCCTCTGTACAACAGAGGAAACACTATTGTCAGTGCTTCTCTGCTGTTCATAGGGTTTTCAATGGCAGATTGATTTTTTTGGGGGACGGGGTTGCCAGGTCCTTCTCCCAAGTGGAGATAAGACCTACCTTATAAAGTCACTGGAAAAATTAAATATAACAAACTGAGTGTCATGGCGCATCCCTATCATCCCAGCACTGGGGAGGCTGAGGCAGAAGGATTGCAAGTTTTAGGACAGTATGTGCGGCATAATGAGATCTTGTCTCAAACAAACAAATTAAATATAACATGACTGAGAAAGAGCTTTCTGGGGTCTGGGAATGTTTTATCTTTATCTGAGAGGTAGTATATAAAATGCAATGAACTGTATGCTTTAGATTTGTGCATTTTACTGTATATACATTATAGCTCAATTTTTTAAAAAAAGTGCAAAGTACCTGGCCCATGGTTAATGCCACGTAAATGTTAACTAGTATTAGTCTGAAATGTTCCATAAATATTTGCTGAATATATTGGCTGGGTAGGCCTCAGTACCTTTCCATACGTCATTTATCATTTACTTGATTCCCAATGCTTTTGGTGCCTCATACTCAACATATCTATGATTGAGTTCTTCCCTTTACCTCAGTCTTGCTCCTCCCCCAGGCTTTTCTAGCTGCCCAATGACTCAACTCAGAAATGTGGATGTGACTGGGCATGGTGGCACACACCTTTAAGCCCAGAACTAGGGAGGCTGAAGCAGAAGGAGCGAAAGTTCCAGGCCAGCCTGGATTACATAATGAGTTCAAGGCCAGCCTGGGCAACTTAGCAAGACCTGCCACAAAATAAAAGTTTTTAAAGGACTGGGAAGAAAACTCAGTGGTAAAATGTTTGCCTAGCACAGGCCCAGCTTTCAATGCCAAATACTATTTAAAAAAAATTTTTTTTAAGTAGATGTCACCCTGCCTGGCTTCTCCCTGCTCTTTTTGTCCAATCTCTTACAGCCAACTTATTACTAAGACCTCCTGTAGTTGCTATCTCCAAAGACAGCCTCCAACAATTCTTTTCTCGCTATGAGGGCATGCTGATCTTTCATCAGGAGGTAGAGTTTAACCATGTGCAAAAGAATGAAGTTGGATCCCTACCTACCTCCATATATAAAAATGGACCAGTGACCTAAACATAAGAGCTAACACTATAAAACAATTAAAAGAAAGCACGGGGGTAAATCTTTATGATTGGGTTTGCCAATAGATTCTTAGATTTGACACGAAAAACATGAGCAACACAACTAAAACATCAAGTGGACTACATGGAAAATAAAAACTTGGCCGGATGTGGTCGTGCATATGTATAATCCTAACATTCAGGAGATGGAGGTAGAAGGATTGTGAGTTTGAGGCTAACCTGGGCTGCATAGCAAGACCCTGGCTCAAAATGAAAAATAAAAAAGGGGCTCAGGGTGCAGCTCAGTGGTAGAGCACTTGCCTAGCATGCACAAGGCCCTGGGTGCAAACACCAAATTCTGAAAAAAAAAGAGGAACTTTTGTCATCCTAGCCAGTCAGGACTACTATAACAAAGTACCATGGACAGGATGGCTTAGTAACAACAAAATTATTTTTCACTGTTCTGGAGGCTGGAAGTCTGAGATCAAAGTGGAGGAGCCAGCATGGCCTGGTTCTGGCAAGGGCCCTCTTCTGGGTTGCAGACTGCCAACTTCTCATTGTAGTCTCACATGGCAGAAAAAGAGCAAGAGAGCTCTCTGGAGTTCCTTTAATAAGAACACTAATCTCATTTATGAGGGCTCCACCCTCCTGATCTAATTATATTCCAAAGCTCCACCTCTTAACAGCATCTTATTGAGAGGTTAGGATTTTAATTTTGGGAAGATACAAACATTCAGTCCATTACACTTGTGCATTGCCAGTGAGAGTGTAAAATGGTGCAGTTGCTGTAGAAAACATCTTGGCGGTTCCTCAAAAAGTTAAACATAGAGTCACCATATGACACAGTAACTCCATTCCTCAAAGAATCGAAAGCAAGGACCAAACTGATACTTGTTTATCAATGTTCATAGCATCACTATTCATAATAGCCGAAAGGTGAGATCAACCCAAATGCCCATCTGCAGATGAATGAATGAACAAATTGTGGTGTACAGATATACACAATAGAACATTATTCAGCCATAAAAAATGAATGGGGTGCTGATATTCCCTACAACTTGGATGAACCCTGATGGTATTATTCCAAGTGAAAGAAGCCAGACACAGAAGTCACATATTGTAGGATACCTTTCATGTGAACTGTCCAGAATAGGTAAATCCATAGAAACAGAAAGTAGATTAGTCATTGTCAGAGGCTAAGCGGAGAGGCAACCGGGAGCAACTGCTTCATGGGAATGGAGTGATAAAAAGGTTTCGAAACTAGGAAGAAGTGGTGATTGCACAAGATTGGGAAAGTGCTAAACGCCACTCAGTTGTACATACCACAATATATACTAGAATAGTCACCGTAATGTAAGAGGTAGAGCTTATTTCTCCTCCCCTTGAAACAGACTGGTCTTGGGACTGGTGTTGGCCATTAGGCTGCAGCAGAAGTGATGCTCTGGGACTTCTGAGGCCAACACCTCACGAGACATAGCTGCTGCTACTTCTTAGAAACCAGCCGCCACCCTGTGAGCAGCCTCCATCGCGGGAAGATCCCACATGGAGGTAAACTGAGGCCTCTCAGCCAACTGCCCCAACTAAGTGCCCACTTTGCAGCCAGCTAAGGCCACAAGATGCCCTGTCACCCCCACAGAACCATGAGAAATAGTAGATGGTGGTGGTTTGAAGACACGGAGTGTTGGGGTGATTTATGATGCTGCCACATGTGACCAATTCCACCTCTAAAATCTTCACAAAGCCACCTGTTTCTCTCTATCTCCACCACCCTGGTCTGAGTCTCTCTTCTCCCACCAGGCAGCAGCTTCTCACCAGATTCTCCATCCCATCCCTTCCCTGCAGCTGGAGGTAACCTAGCTCCGGGTCTTGTCCTCTTAGTCTTCCAGATAGCAACCAAGCTCTTCAGTGTGGGCAGCATCCCTCTGGATGACCTGTCCCTGCCCAGCGCCCTGCCCCCTACCTCCACCCCTGCTATTCACAGCTCCTAGAGCTCAGCATATTCCCTCCTTAGCAGAACCTGTTCCCCCTACCTAGAACATTCCTACCACCTCTCTTCTCCTGGCTAAGTCTTTTTCTCCTTGGGACCTCAGCTCACACACCACCAGCTCCAGGAAGCCCTCCTGGCCCCGAAAGGTGAGTTAGGGCACCCATTTGCCCTGTCCTTATCCTCTCACGGCAGCTGCTTCTAGACTTGCTCTTGCCTTGTCAGTGGCCCACCTCTTTCACTGCGTTGGGAGCAACTTCAAGCAGGGACAAAGTCTTTGTATTCTCAGAGACTAGGGTGAGGCTGTACACAGCCTTGTAGGTACTCAAGGTACTCAGTACACAGTAGGTACTCAAGGAAACCCAGGGAAGGGAGGGGTGACTTCTGTAGCATGGGCTGGAACCTGTTCACATCTCATACAGGCCTGTAGCACAAGAGACACTGGGCTGTAGCTTCTCCCTCCTCCCAAAAGGCCCTGTCCACATGGAGAGGCCCAGAGTAGAGATCAGAGGGAAACGCTAGCGGCTCAGGTGATACATGCCAAAGCAGGGGGCAGTGGAGTCTCCCATGTGGCCAACACCTACACAGTTCTTGGACTGACACAAGCCTGTAATCCCAGCGGCTTGGGAGGCAGAGGCAGGAGAATCACAAGTTTGAGACCAGAGGCAGTCTGCGTAACTTAGCAG
Organism: Pedetes capensis; assembly: GCA_007922755.1. Lineage (NCBI taxonomy): Eukaryota > Metazoa > Chordata > Mammalia > Rodentia > Pedetidae > Pedetes > Pedetes capensis. Next base: position 93,646 of record VMDO01001810.1, read on the forward strand.
GACCCTGTCTCAAAAAGTCAAAAAGTCAAAAAAAAATTGTCCATGTCAATAGAGTGTCATGCAGCCGGGGGCCATGGCACACGCCTACAATCCCAGAGACTAGGGAGATTGAGGCTGGAGGATTGCAAGCAAGAGGCCAGAGGCAGCCTGTGCAACTTAGCAAGACTCTGTCTCAAAATAAAAAATAAAGAAGGGCAGCCAGGCATGGTGGTACATACCTGTGATCCACTCAGGAGGCTGAGGCAGGAGAATCCACGCAAGTTCAAGGCCAGCCTGTTCTACATAGTGAGTTTCAGGCTAGCCTGGGCTACACAGTGAGACCTTGTCTCAAAAATCCAAAAAAAGAAACCAAACCAAACTAAAAAATAAGAACTATAAATAAAAAACTTAAAAAGGGGCTGGGGATGCAGGCCAGGGTAGAGGTTTGCCTAGCATGCATGAGGCTTTGGGTTCAACCTCCCCAGTACTGCGAAAAATAAAAATAGTGTCATGCAGGGGTTACTTGAATCGGCTACACAGGCAGGCAGAAGGGCTTTCAGATTCTGCCTCTGCTAGCTCTTGCTTTGTGATCCTGGAGGAGTAACTTCACCTCTCTGATCCTTTCTCCCCTCACCTGTAAACTGGGGCATGATAATGGCCCCTGAGAGGTGGGCATGAGGAACAAATGAGATAATGTGTGTAAAAAGACATTTGGCACAGTTACTGGCACAGTCAGGCTCCTTGAAATATGAACAAGATTTTGTCTTGTCCCTCTGTGGGCTACATTGATCTAGGTCTAGAAGTGTGGCTGGCATACAACAGGTGCTCATTCAATGCCTTAGGAATGAAGGAATGAAGAATCTGGCCAGAAGCCAGGCATGGTGGCACAAGCCTGTAATCCCAGCGGCTTGGGAGGCAGAGGCAGGAGAATCACAAGTTTGAGACCAGAGGCAGTCTGCGTAACTTAGCAGGACCCTGTCTCAAAAAGTCAAAAAGTCAAAAAAAAAAAAAAAAGGCTGGGGGTGCAGCTCAGTGGTCCAGCACTTGCAAAAGCATGCAAGTGATGCCTTGGGTTCAACCCCCAGTACTGCAAAAAATAAAATAAAATAAAATAAAATAAAATAAAATAAATAAAAAAAAGAATCTGGCCAGAAATCATAGGCATCATAGTAGCACCTAATAGAGCTCATTCCATCTTTACAACCCGCAAAAGGGGACGGGCACAATTATTATGCCCACTTTATTTTTATTTATTTGTTGAGACAGGATCTCACTATGTAGCTTAGGCTGGCCTGGAGCTCACAATCCTCCTACCTTAGCCTCCTGCTGGAATTACAGCCATGCACTGCTATGCCTGGGTTATTGTGTCCATTTTATAGGTAAGGAAACTGAAGCCGGAGGGCATGCCCAACATGGGGAATGGAGACTGCATATAAACCAGGCGGCTGTCCTTCGCCCTTTTGGCCATCACAGCTATGCTCCTCTCCAAATCCCCAGGCTCACCTCGCCTGGCACTTTGGCCTCTAACCCACTGTGTGACATCAGTCATGTGGGTCTCTCTCTCTGCCCTGCCATCACACTACCTGCCACAAGTGAGGACCCTAAGAGCCAGCCCAAAAGGGCATTTCCTACCGCCCTTAACAGTCCAGGCCTTGGCTGCCAACTGGCTGGTGCTGGTGATACACTGACAGGCCATCCAGCTAGGGCAACCATCCCCCGCAGGTTGAATTGTCCCAGGTGGACGGGGACCATGTACTGTTCTCTCCCCATTGGGAAGGGGTCTAGCCTCTGCCTATTCCCAGCCCCCGAAGGCCCCAAGGGAGGCTGAGGCAGCCACCCCCAGATGTCTATTCCTGTCCCTGGCCTCATGCCGTGCTGGGGAAGCAACAGCTATTTTGAGGCCCTTCTCCCTCTGAGCATGAGCAGTGGGAAGGCGCTGGGAACATCCCGAACTGGGAGGCTGCCCATCAGAGCCTTGCCCTGGATCTTGGCCACCTCAAGCCTTTGTGGTTCTACCTCTTTTTTCCAGCCAAGGTGACATGACCAGCTCCAATCACAGCTACTACACTGGGATAACCCGGGAGAGCTGATTCAGAAAGACTTCTGCTAGAGTCAGAGTAGTCGAGCCTCGTCCTTTGGGGAGCAGACTGGAGTAGCGATAGCTGGACCCACAGCTGGGAGAAGGAGCTGTTTGCAGCATGCAACTGGGAAAAAGAATGATCAGGACAACGGTTAAAAAACAACAACAACTACAAAAAAAAAAAAAAATCCCTGACATTTCTTGAGCTCTTACAATGAGACAGGCTTGGTGTCAGCACTTGACATCCAAGGAATCTAATTCTCACAAAGAGGAAACTAAAGTTCAGAGAAGGGAAGTGATTTGCCAAAGGTCACACAGCTGGTGAGTGGCTGAGTCAAGACTTGAACCCAGGCAAACTGGCTCCAGAATCCATGCTTATAAGCGATTTTCTCCCCTAGGACCGTCCAGACCTAGAGTGCTAATATGAATTTGGAGAATGAGCACTGGCTTGAGAGTCAGTTTCCCTTTGGAGTCTTGGCCCAGCCTGACTACCTCAGTGAGCTCAGTCCCCTCTCCTATAGGATGGGGGCAACAACAGTTCCGCTTCCAGAGTTGAGGTAGGCATTGTTGTTAGGTGCCTTCAAGTCAGGGTCTGACTCATAGCGACCCCATGTACAACAGGAGAGACACTATTGTCAGTGCTTCTCTGCTGTTCATAGGATTTTCAATGGCTGATTGTTTTTTGGGAGTGGGCTGCCGGGTCCTTCTCCCAAGCCTACAGCACCTGGTGTTCCCAGCCAGTCTCTCATCCAAGTACTAACCAGGCCTGACCCTGCTTAGCTTCTGAGATCTGACGGGATCAGATGCCACTGTGGTACGGCTGTAGGCTGAGGTAAGCATTAGCAACAACATATTTTGGAGACAGGGGCTCAGTAACTTCTTTAAATTATGAAACCAGCCAAAGCATATGTCCCTTCATCTATTCAGGCTGTTATAACAGAAGTACCACAAACTGGGTGGCTTAAACAACAAACATGTATTGTTCATAGTTCTGGATGCTGGCAAGTGAAATCAAGGTGCTAGGAGATTAGGTATCTGAGGAGGACCCATTTCCTAGTCCATTGACAGCTGTCTTCTTGTTGTGTCCTATGTCAGGGAAGAGCGAGAGAGCTCTCTGGGATCCCTTTCATAAGGGCACAAATCCCATTCATGAAGGCTCCACCCTCATGATCTAATCACTCTTAAAGGCCCCACCTCCTAGCACCATCATCTTGGGGGTTAGGATTTCAATATAGGATTGGAGGGAGGTGGGGGGGGGACACAAACATGCAGTGCTAAACAACATAGTAAAATAAAATTATATAAAAGGGCACATAGGAGGTGGGCATAGTGGCACATGCCTGTAATCTCAGCATTCAAGAGGCTGAAGAAGAGGATCATGAGTTTGAGACCAGCCTGGGCTATGTAGCAAGACTCCGTCAAACAAACAAACAAACAAATCCATTTACACAGGAAAAACTGAATGAGTCCTTCTCCCTACTTTACATTTTAATTTCTCTTCCCAGAGGTAACCACCGTCAATAGCTTCTTGTGTCCCCTTTTGGAAATTTTCCACGCAGATAAAGACAGAGAAGCTATACAAGATAGAAGTTCAAGAACAAAGACTACCTGGTCCAAATCCCGGCTCTGAGCATCTAGCAATATGAAGCTTAGGCAAGTTACTTATTCTCCCTGAGCCTCAGTTTCCTCATCTGTGAAACGCGATTAATAAAATGAAGTACATACTTCATTGGGTTGCTATGAGGATTAAATAAATCAATCTGTGCAAAGTATTTAGAACATTCTCTGGCACACAGTTGTCCAATACTACACACATACAGTGGATCCTTTCTTCTTTTTTTATTCTTCAGTACTGGGGGCTGAGCCCAGGGCCTTGTACATAACTTTGCAAATGTTCCACCACTGAGCCCAACCAATCTGGAACTCACGATCCTCCTCCTCTTGCCTCCACCTTCTGAGTCACAGGGATGATAGATGTGCGATACCATGCCCAGCAGCAGTGGATCCTTTCTGATAAGACATTGAGGAGGATTTTTGTCATCACAAACAATGCTACAAGACATTGTTGTATACCTGTCCTTTGGCACAACCACAAGAATCTTTGTGGGATAAGTCCTTGGTGAAGAAATAGCTGGGTCAAACAGCGGTGCCCTTGGATTCTCAATTTTTGGGTGAGCATCCGGGACAGGGAAGAAGGGCCAAAAGGCAATGAGAATGATGAAGGAGAGGGTGCACAGTTCTGTCTCTGATGTCCAGGGAAGGCTGCATTTGGCCCAATGACAGAGAGGATATGGTGATGCCCCTGGCCAAGAAAATGGAGGCTTCAATTTTATCTAGATTGTCCCCATGAGAATATTTACAGGAAATTGCCAGATGTGGTGGTGTACACCTTTAATCCCAGCACTCGAGAGGCAGAGGCAGGAGGATTGACTCAAATTCAAGGCTAGCTGGGCCTATGCCACACAGGACACTATTTAAAAAAAAAAGTTTTTGTAGGAAAGTGGTTGATAGGATTAGAGGGACAAGAGCTGCTAATGAGCAGTGACTGCTTTAGAAAATGCTGAGGCAGATGCAGTTTTCCTCGCCACCACCCTCCAAGGCTGCATCCACGAAAGGGACGTCCTAGATGTCAAAGGCACTGAGAATGGCATCCCAGGGCTGGAATGTAGCTCAGTTGTAGATCACTTCCCTTGCCTGTGTGAGGCTCTAGGTTGGATTCCCAGCAATGCCAAAAACCCAAACACAATAATTACAACAACAACAACAAAACAAAACGACAACAACCCCACCTCAAACAGGTTCTTTCCTCTCTCCTTCCTTGAACATCCTTCTAGATCTCAAACAACCCAGAGCAGGGAGTAGAGAACAAGGTGGTAAGAGCACACGTCTTGGAGTAACACAAAGGTAGAACCCAATTACTATGACTGTGGGCAAGTCATTTCCCTTTCTGAGCCTCAGAGAATAATGTTGTTAGGTGCTGTCCAATCAGTGTCCAACTCATAGCAACTCTAGGTACATTAGGCAAAACACTATTGTTAGTGCTTCTCTGCTATTCATAAGGTTTTCAATGGCTGATTGTTTTTTGGGAGTGGGTTGCTGGGTTCCTCTCCCAAGCCTACAGCTTCACAGGCGATCTCCCATCCAAGTACTAACCAGGCCTGACCCTGCTTAGCTTCTGATGCCACCAGAAAATAATGGGACCTACTAAATGAAGCCAAACATAGGAAGCGCTTAGTGTAGTAGGTGGCACATGGTGAGAGTCTAAGCAACAGTAGTCTTGCAGTGAGTGGTTGTGCACACCTGTAATCACAGCACTGGGGAGGCTGAGACGGGAAGATCTTGAGGTCTCCTAACCAACAGGAGCATTTTAACAGCTGCCCCACCCACCTGCTAGGGAATGCTCCAGACTTCTCAGCCTGTGCAATGAATGGGCTGTAGGAGTTGTTTCCAATTAAATTTTAAGGTCTTGGCTGGAGCTAACATTCAGTTCTGTGTCTGGTCCAAAAAGGTAAAGTGAGAGTAGGAACCCTCAACCAGAAAGACAGCGAGGACTCCAAAGGAAGTTTAAGTGCCGGCCCCTCCACGCCACTTACCTGATCGTCATCTGTTCTGGTTTAGGATCTACTCTTCTGAGGAGACTCAGAAGGAGGACTGTGACAGTCACAGCAATTACCTCATCTCCAGGTGGTAGATGAATCGGTGAAGAGCACGGGTTCGGGATTAGATTGTGTCCCAGCGTGCGTCACGCATGTGCGAATTCACCTCGCTCAGCCTCAGCTCCCTTCCTCGTTCTGAATCTCGCCTGAACCGGGGTTCAGGGCTCTACAGCGCGGCTGAGGGAAGCGCGGAGGAGATGGACCGCGACCGCTGCCCCTGCCGGCCGGGCTGTGCAGTGACCGGCTCAGCTGGGGCACACACCGGGCGCCTCCCTGCGGATCCCACCCGCCAAGACTCCGCGGGTGGATCCCTCTTCCCCGAAGCCTCCCGCACCACGCAGCGGGGACCCGGATGATTGCAAACAGCCGCCGGCCTCATTAGGAGACTTGTAATTAGCGGCTGGCGGAGCCCGAGCCTCGGGCTAATTACCACCAGGAGAGGATGCGCTGTCGTCCGCCCACCCGCCGGCAGGCAGCCGGCCGGCCTCGGGCATCTGCAGCCCTCGCGAGGCCAGGCCTTGCCAGGCCGGAGGAGTAAATCATTCACTGAGGAGCGTGCACTACACACTCACCGTGCCGGGCACTGTGCCCACGTAAGCCCGCTCACAATTTCATTTTAGTAATTCCCAATAATAGGAACCATGATTAGCCTGTTGCACAGACAGGGAAACAGACGTGAATTAACATCCTCAACAGCGCCTGGCTAGTAAGTGACAGAAGAGGGATTCGAACCTACGTCTGTGGTCTTTCCACTTTGGTACACTAACAGTGAAACTGGGTACAGGAGGACATAAACTGCGTGGACGGGAGCAGGGACTGTGGAATCGGATGGTCTTGGGTTCGAATTCTAAGCCTGCTCCTTACTGGATATGTGATTCTAGTCTGGGCCCCACCTGCATCTACAAAAATGGACTCGGCGTTTGGATTAAGTGAATGATCCACTGGGAAGTGTCAGGGGCGTTTTTTTAGGGAAGTAGCAACTAGGAAAGCTAGGCACGCAGCCCAAGGTTAGTCTTCAGTTCTCTGCACGCCACAGGCCTCTGGCTCCCCCTTCTGGTCAAATGAGGACGCTGGCGGTGGTATTTCTGGATAATGAATGAGTTGATGCTACAGTAAGGAGAAAGAGCGGTCATTGGTCCTCTGCAGGGCCACAGGGCTACCTTCTTCCCTTTCTTTCGGGTGGCCCAAAAAGAGTGGGAGATGGGAAAATTGAAAAGTCATTCCAGGTTTTAGAAATAACTGTGAAAGCTGCCTATTTTCATAGACTGCACGGGGCCAGCAGAGGCCATGACAATTCTACAAATAGAGATGGGCACAAAGACCTAGTTACAAGGCCATGCATCAAAGAAATGGGGATAAGAAGAGAGTCTGAAATAATTTAAACGACCATGAAGAAGATATTAACCAACTAACTCAATAGCGGCACATCCAAACAATGCAAGACCACACAGGTGAGAAATAATATCGCAGCACAGCGGACATGAAAATATAGTCCAACAACAACTCTTGCCATTATGTTGTGCAAAATAAGCCAGTCATAAAAGAAAACATGCTGTTGAATATTTATATAAAATTCAAGAACAGCCAGGTGCCATGGCATATGCCTGTAATCCCAAAGACTGGGAAGGCTGAAGTGAGAGGATCGCGAGTTCGAGGCCAGCCAGAGGCAGCCTCCATAAGACTCTTGAAAGACCCAAGTAGTAATAGCATATTTGGCTGTATGGAAGAAAAACGGCTCTAACCTGAAAATAAAGGTCTGGTCTCCAGTGTGGCAATGCCTGGGGCTCTCAAAAGTTCCACAGTCCAGCGTGGGGAGAGAATATAAGCGCATATACAACTGTACTCAAGGTCCTTCGTACACCAAATACAGCGGCTGCATGCCGAACAGTATTGTAAACTCTGGCGTGAAGCGGACAGAACCACCCATAGCCGACACTCGCCACTCAATCGCTAGCCCAGCCCCCAAACGACTGAATTTAGGAGTCTCAGACAAACGCATGCGTGCTCTTACAAATGTGAGAGGCGTGGCTTGAAAGAGAATGACACAGTCCTCTGCCTCTCAACTTTCTAGCCCCGCCCTCGTGTCCTACCTCCCTCTCTGAGTGGTGCAGGGTTACAGAAGCAAACTTCCCATTGGTCGCGGGCGGGACCCACATCCGGTGTGCTCGCCCGGCGGGCACAGAAAACGCCATGGTTCGGTTCAAGCACAGGTGGGCGTTCGCTTCGGAATCCCCCAGTGCTCCGTGGGGACCCCACGGTCCCTGCTCGAGTTCACCTCCCTCTTGCCTGCTGCAGGTACCTGCTCTGCGAATTGGTGTCTGATGACCCCCGCTGCCGCCTGTGTCTGGACGACCGAGTGCTAAGCGGCCTTGTACGGGACACGATCGCTCGGGTGCATGGGATTTTCGGTGCCGCTGCCTGCTCGATCGGCTTCGCGGGTACAAGGGCGCTGGGGGAAGCCGGGCCGACAGCAGGTTTGGAGGGGGAAAGCGCCACAGGAGCCCAAGGTTGGGGGGGCACGAGCGACCCCTTGAGCGGCCAAGCTAGTGCGTTGTGCTTTGTACTGTATTTTTTTTTTAGGCGTATAGGACCCGGAACTGGATGCAAGACCAAGTCCGAAATTGAGCAGAGATCTAAGAGTAGGGGCCCGAAAACAGAGGGACTTTGGACAAGAATCCTTTATACTTGTTTGACATCTGTACTATTGGGGGTTGCAGTTGAACTTAGCCTGCAGCCATAGCACTGTGACATTCGATCCCGTCAGATCTCAGAAGCTAAGCAGGGTCGGGCCTGGTTAGTACTTGGATGGGAGACCGCTTGGGAACACCAGATGGTTGGGGGAACCCACTCCCAAGAATCAATCCGCCATTGAAAACCCTATGAATAACAGAGAAACACTGACTAGTCGCTATGAGTTGGACACCGACTCGGCGGCACCTACCAACAGTTGAACTCAATAGGATAATTGAGGGAAGCCGCATACAGTTCTTACAAAAAGCTATTATTTGTTTCCATTGATGTCAAAAATACATGTTAAAATTACCCCCTGAAAAGCCCTTGAAAGTACAGAACACAAGGTTGAGTATATAAATCGAGGGTGGACAGAGAGACCCTTGTTCCAACTGCCACACTTTTTCCTTCTTATACCCTAAACTCAAACTTGAATCCTGGAGTGTGAAACCCACATTGGTATACTGCCTCACATCAGGTGACACTCAACTGGCTGCTTAAAGAACCTGCAAAGCCCAGTTGGGGTAAAACCTGTTTTTCAGGCAAGATTTTCTTTCTTTTTTTTTTTTTTTTGTTGTTGTTGTTGTTTTGTTTTTGCTGAGTGAAGTTGGATCTCTCCCACCTCATTTATTGAACTAGTCAGTGACGAGAATTAGTCCTTTCCGAGCCACCCCCTGCCTCCGGCCCCCAGTACTGGGGGTGAAACCCAGAGCCTAAAGCATGCTAAGGAACCTCTCCGCTGAGCTATACTCACGGACTGCCCCTTTACTTTTTGTGACATGGTTTTACTAAGCTGTACAGGCTGCCTCTGACCTTGAACCTGTGATCCTCCTGCCTCAGCCTCCAGAATGCTGGGGTAACAGGTGTGTACCACCGCTCTGCCTGTAGGAATGTTTTAACTCACTGATGCATTTTCTCAAGTGCCACTTGACTAAGTCTCTGGCACATAGACTTTTTCCCTAAGGTTTAAATTTGCTTCTATGAATCTAAAGTTTTCCAAAATGTTTTTTTCCTTCCCTCTATAGTTCGCTACCTCAATGCTTATACTGGAATAGTGCTACTTCGCTGCAGAAAGGAATTCTACCAGCTTGTGTGGTCAACTCTTCCCTTCATCACATACTTGGAGAACAAAGGACACCGTTATTCTTGTTTTTTCAACACGTTACACGTGGGAGGTAAGGATGGCATGTGGTATGGCAGCTGATTTTCAGTAATGATAGGCTCAGAGATTAGTCTTGACAGGTGGATGGGTCTTCCTGCTATCCTGAGAACAAGACACTTTCCCCTAGCTCTGAAATATAAGAGAACTTTCACAAGCAGTTGACCACAAACTCTTATGCGGCAGGTACAATTAGAACTTGTCAGAAGTTCCTGATTCAGTACAACCGGAGACAGCTATTGATCTTGTTGCAGAACTGCACTGACGAAGGTAAGCCACACGAAACCAGAGCCCACTGAGCAGTAACTGAGCTTCAGCTGAGTAAGACATCACTCATAAAGACATCTTCAACCCTGCTTTGTGCCTTTCTTCAGGAGAACGGGAAGCCATCCAGAAATCTGTCACAAGAAGCTGTTTACTAGAAGAGTCAGGTGACGAGCCTTCAGACAGTGGTGGTGAGGAGGCTGTTGAAGCAATGGAGTGAAATCTGCTCGGCCACACAGCAGGCTACAGTGTCCAAGTCCTCTTGTTGGAACAGGACATTCTAGGAAGCAACAGTGGCATCTACAGTTGTCCAAATTGAAGGACTACCAACCAGAAGATAAGTGATTAGCTTAAAATGGAGAACTTGCTTAAAACAAACTGAAGTTAGCCGGGTGCAGTGGTGCACGCCTGTAATTCCAGCGGCTTGGGAGGCAAGGCAGGAGGATCTCAAGTTCAAGATGAGAGGCAGTCTGTGTAACTTAGCAAGACCCTGTCTCAAAAAGTAAAAAAATGGGCTGGAGTTGCAGCTCAGTGGCCCAGCACTTGCAAAGCATGCAGGCTCAAGGCCCTGAGTTCAACCCGAGTACCGCAAAACAAAAAACAAAAAAACAAAAACAAACCAAAAAAAAAAAAAAACCTGAGGTTGCCTTTACCCAGCGTCCCCTAGTTAAGTGGTCTGCAGGCTGTGATGGCTCTGTACAGACATTTTTGTATCTAACTACTTCTGAGGGTAGCCTGAATAAATGCATTTGGCTTCTGTAACATTTAGCTTAAGTAACAAAAAGGGCTTACAGATTTCAAGCTTGGCTCTGTCTCTTTCCCCCTCTGTAACCCTGCCTTAGTGGGAAGACTGGTTCCCTGTGTGGTATGAGATGAGTTCTGAATATTTAGCTTTCCACTTGGGGCCCTATAGCCCCCAACCCCCAAGATGAACACTAACCAAAGCAAGTAATTGGGAGCAGAAATACTAGTGAGACACAGCAGCTAAACTTCCCATGGATCTATAACCAGTCTCCATACTGACCCACAGGACTTTTATACAGATACCATTAGTCCCTACCAGTACTTGTTCAGGTTTAGGTGACTTGATGAGAAATGCAGCTTTTAGCCAGGCATGATGGTACATGGCCTATGAGCCCACCACTTGGAGGATCACGAATTCTAGGCCTGCCTGGGCTACCTAGCAAGACCCTGTCTCAAAAAAAAATTAAAGATGTAGCATGTGGACTTTGTGGGAAGAGATGGGGGTGGTGGCCTCACCTGACTTCACTACACAGAGCAGCTGCCAACTGTAGGTAGTTTTCTGCAGTGCCACTCTTTCCTATGGCCTTACACCTAAAAGCAGGTGAGACCACCACACTGAAAAGAATTAGGAGGGTCAAGGTGAGACTACATTTTCCTATGGCCTGACATAGGTAACTACCACCACACTCACAGGAGTTAGGGATAAGAGACTTGTGATCACAGCCTGCTACCTCCTAATGACATTTCTAGGCTCTGTTTTCTCCATAATACAAGGATGTTGCTCAAAGTCCTTCATACATTTCATAAAGATTTGTGTTTTTTTTTTTCAATGTGCCCCTCATCTCAGGGCTGCAACATTTTCATCTAGGAGAGTCCCTGACCAGGATTTGCCAAAAGTGGCAGGTTAAATCTAAGCCCACCTTCAAGGAAGACATCACTCCATGACGGCAGAACTGCTCAAGCTCATGGTAGCTGTTGCCTTAACCTAAATTTGAGAAGTAGTGTGTCATGTATGAACCTAAACTGAAAAGCTCACATTGCATGTGCAGGTGATTTACTGCAACTATTTGCCTTCATATTCTATCACACTTACAGGTCACTTTATTAAACTGATACATAAGAAAGCTGCTCTAAACAAGAAGGTGCTGTGGGCATCCCTACTGGTGTCAGCCTGCTGTGTAGACAAGCTAAAGTCCTATTCTTATAATCAGGTCATTGTCACTTCAAATGGAAGGGGGGCAGGTCTCATGGCTTTCTCAGCGATTTTTAACAGTTTTCCTTACCAACCGAAGCCACTTTCAAGAGGCAGAGCCCTACCTCACATATGCAAATGCCAAAGACAACCCAGCCACTCTAGCTGGCCTGGCCACAGCATGGCCATTTGTTGGAAGGAAAAATTCAACTCAAGCTGGGTACCCTAAATCCATTTTATTCCCATCTCTCTTTCTTTAACAAGAACTAAACAGGAAAATATCTGACTGTTTTTAAAAGAAACTGGAAGGGTATGCTTAGAGACCAGGAAGCTCTGACAGGATGCCACAACAGAACCGTGCTATACCACTAGTTTGGACTGCTTCCAGGGATACGGAAGGGACTCAGCTTATTTGGGTTTGAGAAAATTAATTACACATGCGTCAAAAAGACTAACCCAGCAACAAGCTAAAAACTGACAGGAAGTGGTTTTGAGTGTCAATACTTTATTTTGGTGTAAAGACAGGAAGCTGGAAAATACACTGTATTTAAAATTTTCTTGGTTCCCCCTCATTCTGTGGAAACCCCCTCCCCCTGCCCCAAGCTAATCTGTTCAAACTCAAATACTTAAAAATTACAGCAGCAAAACAAAAGCATTAGGAAAAAAGTAAAAAGAAACAGATGGAGAAGGTAGCCTGGGCGAGTAGTGTCACTTGGTATGGACGACTGAGGTGCTGAACAGGAGCTTCTGTTTCTGTTTTTTCCTTTTCTTTCCTCCTTTCTCTTCTAAAGAGAAACAGAGAAGCCCATTTAGCTTGCAATGCCATCCCCTTGTCCCCTGGCCTTTTCATTACCCAGAGTGTCAGCTAAAAGTGCAGGTTCTGGAGTTAGACTGCTTGGATTCAAATACCTGTCCTAGCATATACATACATGTTTGTCCTTTGGGCAAGTCACTTTACCTCCCTGAACCTGTTTCCTCATCTGTAAGTTGAAAGTTATACCCATTTAAAATGGTTGTTGGGAAAATAAAATTAACACAGTGCGAGGTACATATAAAGTACACTGTAAGTGTCTAATCCTGACTACTACAGAATGAGGGTAGGCACTAAGCCTTATTTTTCCATCAGTGAGCACCCCCTTTACCAATAAGATTCTATAGTGTAGGCAGGATCTACTCTCCACTGTGTCTTGGAAGAAAAAATGTTTCCTCAGAATTTTACTTTGGGCTTCAAGAATTAATCTGAGGTGGTAAACAGGGCCCACCTGGCATACCAAATGGAACATTAGTAGACACCTGAATGTGTTAGAGAGGGGGACCTAGAGGCTCAGAGAGAGCTGTGGGGTAAGTCTGACGGCCCTGTACTAAGCACTCCAATTCCTGCCATTACCGGAGAGGGGATCTGAAGTAGCTGGTGTGTCCAGTTTCATGAAGGCTGCTTCAATAGCTTGGCTGAAGGAATTTTGAAAACTGGGCACAGGAACACGGTCCGAGTTATCACTCTCACCATCGCTGTCCACAGGAGCAGGAGGAACTAAGCTGTTCTCATCTACAAAATATCAATGTTATAATTCCACAAACAACTCTAGGTCTTTAACTGAAAAGAGCCAAACTTGCCCTTCACCAGTGGTGCCTCCTTACCTTTCTTTGGAGCGGTTTTGGGCCACACATCTGCTTTTGCTTTTCCAACCCTCAGCATCTGCCAAAGTGGGAAAGGGGAGAAAAGAAATTAAGCAACTGATCCAACTTAGTTTCTAGATGCCCACCTTCACACTAACTGGTAAAGGGCACAAAGCCAACCACCACCTTTGAGAAAACTATCAGGCGTTTCTTTCATCCAGTTTCAGTCATGTTCTATCAAATGGTTTTGTTCCTTAGGAAACAGGGAAAGAACAGTGCATAGGCAGTATAAGAGGTTCTTACTCAGACTCTAGAATTAGGAATATCTTTTCTGAAACTTTTTTTTCCCTTTTTTCTGTACTAGGGGGTTTGAACTCAGGGCATCAAACATGCTTTGCAATCGCTGTGCCCTCAGCCCGTTTTTGCTTTTTATTTTGAGGCAGGGTCTCACTAAGTTATGCAGGCTGCCTCTGGGCTCGAACTTAACATTTCTTCCTCCATGAGACCCCTAAAAACATCAACCTGTTGGAATAAGCAGTGGGTAGTACCCTCCAATTTTAAAATGAACCACATGGCTATTGAACTTCAGTTACTTAAGGCCATGAAAACTAAACTAAGCTTGGCGTGGTGACACACGCCTATAATTTCAGCACTTGGGAGGCTGAAGGCAGAAAGATCAACTCAAGTTCAAGGCCAGCCTGGCCTACACAGCAAGCCCCTATCATGGAAAACAACAACAGAAACTTTATCCAGAAACAGCTAAAGAGCATTCATTACTTTTTAGTCTTTGCTTTTCCAACAGCTCCCTAATCATTAACTTTGTTGTTGTTAGGTACCATGAAGTCGATATCCAATTCATAGCAACCCTACATACAACAGGCGAAACACCACTGTTAGTGCTTCTCTGCTATTCACAGAGCTTTCAATGGCAGATCAATTTTGGGAGTTGGTTGCCAGGTCCTTCTCCCAAGCCTACAGCACCTGGTGTTCCCAGGTGGTCTCTCATCCAAGATCTGACGGGATCCAATGCCACATTGGTACAGTTGCAGGCAATCATTTACTTTAGACACAGCCATAAACCAGTAAAATTCCTGCACATATAGCAAATCAGAACAATCCCCCTGCCCTTCAGGAACTGTCTTCATCTCACGTGGCCAAGGCCAGCTCTCTAACTGTTGAGGGTTACAATGAGTCCCATCTGCCAAATATGCCATGCAACTCACAGAATACATTCTACTCCTGAAAAAAAGGGGTCGGCCTCATTGGAGTAAAGCAGGATTCTTTGTCCTAAAATATGTGTCCCAACCCTGAAGCCTATATTATTCAAGATGAATTGGGTTCACAGATACTGGTCTCACTGAATAACCTTTCTTCATCATGTATCACTTTGGTGATCTTCTCCTTGGATCCCCAGGAGTTTGGGTTGGAAGAGTATGATATATGAATCATGTTTATCTTATCTATTTACAGTGCTGGGGATCCAACTGAGGGCTGCATCATCTTATTCTCAAAAGGTAATTAAAATACACTACCTATTCTTGCCAGATTTAGCTCAGTTGGTAGAGCGCTGTGCTGCAGTCTCTAAGGTCCCGAGTTCAATTCCCAGCACCGCAAAAATGGGAGAAGGACCTGGCAATCCACTCCCAAGGCAATCCCGAAACAATCTGCCATTGAAAACCCTATGAGGGTCGCTATGAGTCGGATACCGACTCGATGGCACCTAACAACAACAACAACAATTCTTGCCAGAAATGTTTTAAGTGTTTAACCTGAATCCACTCGTGAGGAACCAACCAAATCTAAACTGTACCAAATTGTAGGGCATTCTATAAAATAATTGGCCCGGATCCTTAGAAAATAACCATTTGAGAAAGAGTACGAGGAGAGGGAGGGGGGCCAGAGGATCTGTTATAGATCAAAAGAGGTTAATGAGACTTTACAACTAAATGCAAGTAATCTAAATCAAAAATAATAAAGGACATTGAGACAAATGGAGAGAGAGAAATATTTACTATATTAGACATTACAGCAGTTGGATATTTTGGATATTTTAATTATAGTTTATGGGAGAATGTCATTTTATTTGACATATCTAAGTATTTAATGAAGTGTCATTATGTCTGTAACTTACTTTGTACATAGAAAAAGAGAAAGCAAATATAGCAAAAATAAGCTGGCATGGTGGCACACACCTGTAATCTCAGCAACTTAGGAGGCAGAGGCAGGAGGATCACAGGTTCAAGGCCAGAAGCAGTCTGGTTAACTTAATGAGTCCCTATTCAAAATTTTAAAAAGTGAAAAATGAGCCTGGGTCCAGTAGAGCACTTGCAAAGCATGTGTGAGGCCCTGGGTTCAAACCCCCCATACTGCAAAATAAATACATAAAATAATTAAAAATATATATATATCAAAAACCGTAAAAATTGGTGAGCCTAGGTGAAGGGCATGAATGTTCATAATACTATTCTTTCAGCTAAGTTTCAAAGTTTTTAAAATAAAGTTGAAAGAGAAAAAGCACTAAAATCTAGTTTAAGAGAACAACTTGCTGGGGCATGGTAGCACACACCTATAATCCCAGCACTGAGAAGGCTGAGGCAGAAGGATCAAGAGACCCTGTCTCAAAAACAAAAGAAAGGCGAAAAAAAAAAAAGCAGCAGCAGCATTTAGCATAACTTCTGGGAGCCACTGCTTTTAACCTCGGATATCCAATAGTTATTTTCAAAAGTGCTCTAGAGTTATTTTATCCTCTTTGACTCTGGTCCCCCCCCCACAAAGTTTAATTCCTGCTAATATTTCAGCATAAACTGCCATTTTTATGTGAGAAAAACACATTCTCAACTAGTGTCCAACTTAGACAGCTGAACTTAATATTTTTCCACAATGGTGCAAAGGCGTACCATGCAATCACTCAGCATATAAAGAAGTGTTGTGTTAGATGATTCTGCCCAACAGTAGGCTAATTTAAACATGGTTATGGTAGGCTAGGCTAAGCTATGATTCAGTAGGTTAAGGATATCAAATGCATTTTCAACTGAAAATTATTTTCAGCCGATGATGAGTTTATCAAAGGTAATCTCATTTTAAATTGAGGAGCATCTGTACTCTAAAGAACTAGTCGCACACCAGCCCCATAGAACTTAATACTGATTTTTTACATGGGCACTTGTCAAACATCTATCTTCTTTAGTTCTCTGAATGAAGGAACGCTAACTGTTTATTTCACTTTGGAGGTTAATAAAAGTGATCTGACATCAAGTCTCACTAGCTTAGTGTTCCCCCACCTTGCTCCCCAAGCATGCTGCTTTTGCCAGAGACATCATAACCAAGACAACCTTTCCCATCTCAAAGTGAAAAAGAATGTTTTATTCTATGTAACAGAATTACCAAAATCAGAGGTCCTAGAACCAAGAACCAGTTAAAATTATCTGATGTACCCTTTACCTAGAGTAGTGCCCAACGTACAAGAATCTCATGATTTTTTAAATTAAAACTCAGATTCTCCCTTAGCTACTCTTGGCCTCTCTTTCTGGGTAAATCTAGAGTAGAGTATGAGACCAAATCCATAAGCTTCCCACTCAAAAGCCTCCCACAATTAATTATTAAGAGTCAATGGCGGTGGTGCACGCCTGTAATCCCAGCGGCTCGGGAGGAAGAAGCAGATGGATCACAAGTTTGAGACCAGAGTCAGTCTGCGTAACTTAGTGAGACCATCTCAAAAAATAAATAAAAAATGGGCTTGGGGTGCAGCTTAGTGGTCCAGCACTTGCAAAGCATGCAAATGTGAGGCCCTGGGTTCAAACCCCAGTACTGCACACACACACACAAAAGTCAATGGAACATTGCCTATAAATCTCCTCCAATGGAGGGAATGTCCACATCATCTGTTCTCAGGCAGTCCTTGCTACCTAAAGCTCTAACAAGTAGTAAATTTCCCTCATACCCGTCAGATGACTCAATTTGTCCAGCTATATATTAGAATGAGGGGCACCAATCCTTAGACAAGATTCCCAGAAGAACAAGTAGTAGAGTTCATGTTAAATACCCTTGAATGGCTTTACAAGCGAAGGATTTACCTGGGCAAAGGAAGGGAAGGGAGAGTCTTCTTCCAGACTCCCAACACAGAATGAAGGACTACCCTGACCGGCAGTAGGTGATAGAGGAGTCAGCAGAAAGTCTGAAAGGGAACCAGAGACCTGATTATATAAATTCCAAAGAGCCAGTGTTCCATTAATAAGAGATGCATCCTCAGTCAGGTCTGGATAATTACCTCACCCCTCAAGCAAACTTTGATCCAACTTTTATCTCTACCATGTTCTTATAAAGCCAAGACCACCACCTATTACATCAATGACCAGTGGAAAGATGGGAAAAAAAGCTTCATGGTTACAGTAACAGTAGGAGTAATGATGGAATCTATTCCCACAGCACCCTTTTCATATGAAATGCTACACTTTCCACAAAGGCTGGCTCTCAAGACCTATATATTCTTTCACAGACTAGTTTTACACAGATGGAAAAGCTCCAAGAAAAAGACAAAACTTAATCAGTTCAGCCTTTATGTTCCAGCCAGCAGACACCTATGACCTGGGAGTATTCATTAGAATCCAAGACACATATATCAATAAGATGAAGCATAAAGTTGTAAACTTTCTCCTGATGCTCCCTACGTATACTGTCTTCCTATGCTTTCTGACCTGGAGTTGAATGCTTCCACAGAATAGTTTATCCCCTACCTTGGCCAATGCTAGGTGAAAGAGGCCTAGTCTCTCTCCCAGTAGTACTCATCCAGGGCTGCTTAGTACTTTTATTCCTAGGACCACCCAGTTGCTCTTGCCTAAATACATAAGAAGACCACATTTTCACAGAAGCTAGTAAGTGAAAATACAATCTTTACACCACAGATAATGTAACCAATGATCTGCCGTATCCCTTTGTATAGCAGCTTCCTTCTCAGTTAAATGGAAAAACATTACATTTGTATAGTCCTCAAGAACCAGAATCTAGTCACAGTTCCTACCACTAAGTCTTTGCTTTCATCTCAGGTTCCCAGACTATGAAGTAACAGGCATATGATTATAACGGTACTCAAGAGTTTTAAAAAATTCTGATCTTGGACATTTTTTTCCAACAGAAAAAGGCAGGTGTGGTGGTCCATGCCTGTAATCCCAGTACTTGGGAAGCTGAGGCAGGAGGGCAGACCCAAGTTCAAGGCCAACCTAGCCTACTAGTGATTTCCAGGCCAGCCTGGGCTACACAGCAAGACCCTGTCTCAAAAACCACATGAATGGCCGGGCGTGGTGGCGCACGCCTGTAATCCCAGCAGCTCAGGAGGCGGAGGCGGGAGGATGGCAAGTTTGAGACCAGAGGCAGTTTGCGTAATTTAGCGAGACCCTGTCTCAAAAAGTAAAAAAAAAAAAAAAAAAATTGGGCTGAGGTGCAGCTCAGCGGTCCAGCACTTGCAGAGCATGCAGGCACAAGGCCCTGGGTTCAACACCCCCAGTACCTCAAAAAAAAAAAAAAAAAAAAAAAACCCACATGAATGAATGAATGCCTCAGAGAAGTATCAAAAACTATCTTCCAAATATAGTCAGAAAAGAAAGCCCTCTGAAATTATAGTCAATAACTTATGTTTCATTTTCTAACACGGTAAATACTTTCTCTAAGAAAAAAGTATATAATTAAAAAAAAAAATTTCAGGCACTAAAGGTATCGCTGAACAACTTCTTGATCCTGATCTCTCCCTACAGTGGAATGTTATTATTAGTTTGGAACATACTTGTCCCATTATTATTCTATACATTTAGATATATAACCCACAATGAAATGCTTTGATTTGTGGTGGTGGGTTTAAATCCAAAAGTGATATTTGTTATAGCATGTTCTACAACTTCCTTTTATCTTCCCATTAGTTCATGAAAATAGTTATTTTCTTGTCCAGGAGGCATAGAGTATTTCACAGTACAAATGCTATACTTCATCCATTTCCCTACTGTTCGGCTTTATAGGCTGTTTCTTGTTTGCTAATTTTTGTTACTACTACAATAAAGAGACACATACAAAGATGTTCAAGCACACAGAGCAGTATCTCAAACACAAAAGCTGGAAATAAACAGCTGAGTCACCCAAAGGAATCTAAGTTTAATGACCCTGCCTAGTGAGCTGCCTTGAGGTTTTTAAAAGCTGGCAGAGTACAAGTTGTCAGCAAAGCCAGTGGGAAAAAATAATAAAATAGCAAGAAATTAAATGTAGTTTAGGATTACTCAAAGTATAGTTGTTCATCTAAATACTGTACCATCCCAAGTAGATCAGAGTTGTAAATTCAGACACTATGGTTTTTGCTTGAACAATGGCTGAATTCATTAAATCTCAATTATTTACCTGCATGAGAAATGGGACTTCTGCTAAGAGGAGAAAGGGAGAAGGCCCCGTGGCCCTCAGTGCTGGTAGGACCCAAAGCAGAATCAGAGGAACAGCTATAGGAATTGAAGGCAGGAAACTGCTGTAGATTCTCTAGGGGAATATGGACTTCAGGATCTGCAAAACAAAGACAATAGGGATAGGCCTATTTACATAATTGCTCAAAATATTTCCAAAAGCTAAAGACTGCCAATATGTATATCCTCAAGGATATAGAGGATATAGCCAAAAGCTTTAAAACTCATATTTATATGAGTTTTATGTCCTTGTGACTTTTTCAGGTGTAGTGACATATACCTGTAATTCTAGCACTCTAGAGTCTGAGGCAGAAAGATTGACAATTTAAGATCAGCCAGGGCCACATAGTAAGACTCTGTCTCAAAAAACAAAGAGAAGAGCCAGACACAGTGACATATGCCTATAATCACAGCGACAAAGGAGACCGAGGCAGGAGGTTTTCAACTTTGAGGCTAGAGTCAGCCTGCACAACTTAGACCTTAGACCCTCAAGAAAAAAACTTTTTAAAGATGCTGGGGGTGCAGTTCACCGGTAGAACACTTGCAAAGAATGCACAAAGCCCTGGGTTCAACCCTCCCGTACCAAAAAAATAACAATAATAATTAAATTAATGATAACAACATAAAAGCCTTGTTCTAACTATTCATAATGGAAGATGGGTGATAAACATGGCTAATCATAATGTTCTGTCTACTAATCTAAATACTTCCGTAATAAAAAAAAAGTTAAAACAAGAAATCTTGTTCCTAACCAGAGGTGGTAGTGCACACCTATAATCCCAGCACTTAAGCTGAGGCAGGAGGATCACTTGAGCTCAGGAGTCTGAGACCAGACTAGGCAACATAATAATGAGACACTGTCTCAAAAAAAAAAAACAAAATGCCGGGCGTGGTGGCACACACCTATAATCCTAGCTGCTCGGGAGGCGGAGGCAGGAGGATCGCAAGTTCAAGACCAGAGGCAGTCTGCGTAACTTAGTGAGACCCTGTCTCAAAAAGTAAAAAAAAAAAAATGGGCTGGGGGTGCAGCTCAGTGGTCCAGCACTTGCAGAGCATGCAAGTGTGAGGCCCTGGGTCCAACCCTCAGTACCGCAAAAAATAATAATAATAATAAATAAAACCCAAACATTCGTTTTCTCAAAGTTTAGGAAATGTGCCAAAGAAGCCCACATAGGTATTTACCTCACTTTGAGAAGTCAATCAAATCAGTTATGTTTGCCATATCATATGGAATCATAGGAGCTAAGCCCTTTCCCTAGACAAGTATCCAAGTCCTTGTTTTCTAGTGGATAACTAGGCTATCAGGTCACACTAATATCCTGGATTCAATGAAACTTACGTTGGAGAACCAGATCAGAAGACTGTGCTTACTCACACAAAAGAGATGTCAAATCTAGCCTCCTGCATGTACATCCTAATTTGTCAAAGTTTATGCTTTATCAGATACTCCCAGCACTCACTGTGCAGAGTGGTCCCCTTAAACAGTCTGAGGTGATGTCCATGATGCACAAAAAACAGGGACAACTATCCTAGCACAATCAGCCGAGCTCCAATTCTCTGCTCTGGAACAAGTTTTTCTCCCTGACTATGCCATGGTAAATATCATTTTCATCTTCACTATGTAATGCACACTTTGACCCGTAAGAACTCATTACATGCTCAAACAAGCTTCTAAAGTACTCTCATGATTCACAAGTAAAAGTTGAAGAAAACAAATAGCAAGGATATGAACCAAGAAGTGTGGCTCCAGCGCATGGAGCCTCCCCACAATGATGCACAGCAGAACTAGTCAAAGATGAGTTTCTGAACTTACATTTGCCCTGTTTTTTGTTCTCCTCCATTTCAATCCTGCGCTCTCGGCGGCGTTCCTCTCGAGCCTTCTTCTGGCGCTGACGCTTCCTCTTTTCAATGTCATCTGCAGGTTGGTCAAGTGATAAGAAGGAAGACCCTAGATCACCTGGCCATCAACTCTTCCCAGCTAACTAGTAGGTAAGCCCACACCAGTGCATCCAGCTGGACTAAACAGAAGGAGTGTTTCAGGAAGTAATGACGCTTAAGTTTCCTCCCACACTGGGTTTCTAGCTACAAGAGTCCCTGACCTCCACTATAAAGAGAAACAAAGGAAGGGCTTTCTCACCTGAGAACATCTCTAGGGTTTCCTTAGAGACCACAGGAGGCTGCAGAGCTAGTTCACAGATGCTGAACTCACAGGTGAGTGGCAAGTGAGAGAGATATCTATGACGCTGTCGAACATCCTACATTAGAAATGGGAACAATACTCAAGTACTCTTGAGAGCAAAGAATCCCAAATCAAATTTCCAACAGTATACATACACTAAGACAGCACTGGGAGTCAAAACAGAGGAGTGCTCAAGTTATCACTATTTTGAAAAGCCAAACAGAAACTATGGGTTAGCCTATAGTAAGGCATAACAAGCAACCAAATCCAGTTTTTTTCTTTTTTTGAATTGTACTACAAATAAATAAACTGAGTCTGATAACAATCTAAAGCTGATCAGCTATTTCTGATTTTTCTATCATCCACAATTAAGGGACAAGAACAGGGAAAAGTATTTATTGGCCAAGGAAGAACAAGACAAGAACAAAAAAGCTCAGAATTACTAAGAGAACTAAAGATAACTAGAATGAACATCTGAGATAAAGTACATTTCTCTATGGAATAAAGCTTGCCCTAAGACATTAAAAAATAAAGCACATCAATTTAAGTTTCTTTTTCTGCGTGTTTGATGGAAAATTAATAGTACTCAGTCTCTAATTTTGAGGCTTACAACAAATACAGTGATAATTCCCAATGGGCAAAAATCCACAGATATGAATTTCCAAACCACAAATCATAGGTATCTGCTAAGCTAAAAGTATTTTAGGCCTGTATAGCCTAGTTTAAAGCCTCCAAGGACTTTTTGGACATTTCTCCCAGAAAATAAGGAAAAACAAAGAACAAACTCCATCCTGAATGAGAAGAGGAACTATCCCCAAACCACAACCAAAACCTGAGAAACAGGGACATGTACCCTGACTTACCAGAGCCTTGGCCCAGTAAAGCAGCATCTAACTTTTAAAAAAGTTAACAGTACCATCACCAACAAAAACTTAAAAATATATAAGGCTGGGGGTACAGCTCAGTGATACCATTTGCCAAGCATGTACAAAGCCCTGGGTTCGACCCTCAGCACCACAAAAATAAAAATAAAGGCCCTGAAGGTTTGTGAACTTAGGTTGGGGAGGCCTACCCCAAAGAGACTAGGTTAATGTCGCTCCCTGCCCCTTCTCCTCTGAAGCCTGGCCCTTACCTCAGACATGGAGTACCCAGCAATCTCTACCACTGTTGCTGTAATCTTCTCCGGGCTCTGCTCCAGGCTGCCATATTCTCGCACAAGGCAGCGAACGTTCACAGGGTGCAGGAACATGTGCTGCCCGTCCTCCGCTGAAGACAAGGGCTTCATCACACAACGGTCTCAACCAGTCCTTGGCATAGGCCCTCTCACAGCTAGGCTACCACTCCCTCCCGTGGCCAAAAGGCACAGTGACCCCACCCTCAGGACCCAGTGGAGATACCTCTGCTCAGAGAGGTCATCCCTCTCAAACATCTCTGTGGCAACCCACCCTCCTCCTCGGGCCTCTCACCTTGGTAAAAGTAGTAACAAGGAGAGCTGCTCAGGTGTGTGAAGCCTGGTTTGGTGATGGCTTCTTGCTGACCAGACTCAATACAAATGGTCCCCTCTCCAAGATTGTCATCTGCTAACTCTGAATCATCACAGGCTTCGGACAAGCCCTCAGGCTCCGGTTCAGACACTGCTTCCTCTTCCTCGACCAGAGGGAGAGGGGGACGAGGAGAGTCCAGAGGACAAACATCCGTTGTTTCTTCATTAAAAGCAGACAAATACTCTAGCACACCCTGTTAGAACAAACTCTAGGTCAACAGAACAAAATATTTCCTGTTTTCAAGAAGTGATACAGCAAAGATAGGCTTAAGCTCCCTGGAGGTTGATCTGAGCTTTCACATTCATTGAGTCACCTAATGCCCCCCCATGCCAGAGAAGAACTAATAATAATAAGCACTCAGGAAACAAGTCATGATCCCTTCCTCCCAAGAAAGTTGAGATCTCACAACAGTGCCTACTAGCTCAATAGCAGCATTTGAGGAGTGGCAGCCATTTACTCTGTAACAGGGGTACACTAACCTTCCTGGGTTGGAAAACAGAATCCTTCGCCAAGGGAGCTATCAGCACCAATTGTTCCAAAGCAGCCACAACACCAGGGACCTCCTCTTTGCTTTCAGCCAATCCTGACAGAGCCTCTTCCCGAGTCTAAAGCCACCAGAGATAAAACCAGAGAAGGCTAAGTTTCTAGAAACATACTGATTTTGAAGGGCAATGGCTTAGAATGGCCTCTCTCAATAGGAACAAAAGTTAAAAGGCAACAAGACCCAATGGGAAGGGATTTAGTTAGGTACTTAAAATCCTCACTCTTTGAGGGAAACAGGCAGCAAAAAACATCTGGCCCCTACAAAGGACTGTACTCTGCTTAGAATCTGACTGATAACACTAAACAAAAGCTTCCTGAACAGAAATCCAAGAATATAAAATTAGCCTCATAGTTTTTAAACTATGCTCAGAGGCCAAGAATAGGTGGGAGAGGCTGGCTAGCCCTACCTCAACCTGGACAGCTCGTATTTTATATAACCTTTCTTCCACCTGAAATGGCATTTATAAAAAGATATTGCTGCAATATACAAAGCAAATAAGAATTAAAATCACCCGGATTCAGCCCAAGGAGGACTTCAGAGTGAGAGTGATAGGAATTCAAATGCCAGCTTCACCCCTGGTTAATTATGTGTCCTTCAGCAACAAGCAAGTTAACCATCCCACGATCCCATTTCCTCACCAGTGAAAGGATAGTTCCATTTACCACAGCAGGATATGCAGCATGAGGTAAGTGTGAGTATAGCCCTGGGCCAGTCACATGTGCCATTCAATAAATGAAGGCTTTTATTTTCCTAACCCACACCAGTTGTTCTCCAAATGTGCTCTGAGGATGAGCACATCAGCACCACCCTGAACTTGTTCCAAGGCACATTAGTGAGTCTGCTGAGCCCAGGCCTACTGAAGCACACTCTCAGGGAGGAGCCTAATACCCAGTAATTCTCAAGGTTCAAGTTTGAGAATCCCTCTTGTGAAGAATCTAGGACCTAGGGAACTCTACTTGGGTTAATTCTACCTACTTCAAGATCCTCCAGGAGGTACTGTTAAATCTTGCTAGGCAGGCTATAATAACCTCTCCACAATATGTCAAATAAGATACCTCTAAAAACTAGTTAAGTATTTTCGTAGACAAGAAAAAAACTTCCTTGCTTATTAACTAAGAACATTAAGTAATAACTAACCTAAGAAACTCCATTATCACAATGAGTCATAAGGTAATTTTGACCTGGTCCTTTCAATTCTAGAATGAGCCTGAAAAGTTTCTTGGTCAGCCTTTCCCTCTCATCACCACTCAAAGCCTTGGGCAGACTGAGTTTTTCATCTACTCCTTGATTATTAGCTTCAATGTAGGGCTAAAGCAATTTGTACTCACCATCCAACCCATTACTGCCAACATGGAATAAAAGGTTTAGCATCTCTGGTTTTAGTTTCCAAGGGATCCCTCACCTTAAGCTCCTGGATAGCTGCCTCGATAAAGCAGGCCTCAGGAGTGTGTTTCTCCTCTGCCAGTTGCTGCTCCAGTGCCACTTTCTCTTCCAGAACTACTCGGTGCAGCACTTGCTCCTTGGAGGCCAGTAGCAACTTGGAGTACTGGCTGTGCTGTTCATCTGCAAGAAAGGCAGAAAGATCACAAAAATGTAACTCCCAAAGCTCATGATGGTGTGGCTAAATAGGAACTTTCTTACACAGCCCTTCTTACACCCTAGGTTGAAGACAGGATAATTTAGCATGAATCCAGGAAAATAATTTAATAATAACCTTAAAATAAAGTTTGTAACTCTGATCCATAATTCAAGTCTAAGAAAATCAGAGACAAAGTCAAATATTTAGTTGTACAATGTTTTGTTGTTGTTGTTATTCTGAGACAGGATTCTCACAGCTTAGCCCATGCTATCCTGGAACTCAACTATATAGACCAGGCTGCCCAGGAACTCATGTTGACCCTCCTGCCTCAGCCACCTGAGTGCTGGTATTAGAGGCATACACCACTCACACCCGGCTTTATAATGTTTATTAATTATGTTGTTGTGGAGTCGGTATCCGACTCACAGCAACCCTATGTACAACAGGTGAAACACTATTGTCAGTGCTTCTCTGCTATTCATAGGGCTTTCAATGGCAGATTGATTTTTGGGAGTGGGCTGCTGGGTCCGTCTCCCAAGCCTACAGCACCTGGTGTTCCCATGTATCTCCCATCCAAGTACTACCATGCTTAGCTTCCGAGATCTGACAGGATTAGATGCCACAGAGCTATGGCTGCAGGCTTATTAATTATACCACTGAATATAATATCAGAAAGGTTGAAACCAGTCGGTAAGTCCAACAATAAAGAAATGGTTATACAATAGTATATTTATTTTGTGGGGTTTTTGGTTTTTTTGTATCAGACAGGGCCTTACTGTGTAGCCCAGGCTGGCCTTGAACTTGAATCAATCCTCCTGCCTCAGCCTCCCAAGTACTGAAATTTTAAGACTGTAACACTACACTCAGCCGGTTGGTGTTTCTTAAAAAGAATTTTATGGACACTACAAATGGTTTTCGAGGAGAGCAACTAATGACATGAATACCTGTGTTGTATAAAAAGATCAGATGTCAGACTTGCAAATCTGCAATGTTTTGGATCTTAACGTCTCCCAAAAGCCATGTTTGAATACTGAGTCGCCAGCTTGTGGTACTATCCTGAGAGATTATGGAAACGTGGGAGATGGGATCCAGCTTGTCAGAAACGAGTCACTGGGGGAGAAACTTTGGACGTTTTTTTTAACCTGGATTTCTGGTTCTAGTAAGCTCTGCTTCCTGATCACAAAGATGTAAGGTTGTATATCACAGGCCTCACCATCCCTTCTGCCATTATGGACTAAGATCCTCCAATTATAAGCCCTCAATAAATATCTCTTCCCTCATACATTTGCCTTGGTTGGTTTCTCTGGCACAGTAACAATGAACTAATACAAAATGTAATCATAATCTCCCAAAAATATATGTGTACTGAAAAGTCTACAGTTAACATTTTGGGTCATCTCTGGTTAAAAGAATCAGGAATGACTCATCTCCTTCCCCTATATTTCCCATACCTTTTTTTGGTGTGTGCTGGGAATCAAACCAAGGGCGTTGTGCATGCTAGGCAAGCACTCTACTACTAAGCTACGTTTCTAGCCCTTGATTTTTTTGTTTTGTTTTATTTTTGATTTCAGACAGGTCTCACTATGTAGACCAGGCTGGCTCTGACTGCTGGCTGAGATTATATGTGTGTGCCCACACACCCAGCTAGCCCTGGGTTTTGAGACAAATTTTATCTAGGCCAGGGTAGAGCCAGCTTGCTCAAAGGCTTAAATTTCTGACACTACTAGGGAGAAGGACCTGGCAGCACAATCTCAAAACTCTTAAAAATTGAAAACTGTATGAATAGTAGAGAAACACTGTTAGATATAGTGACAGAAAATGAGCCCCCCAGGCTAGAAGGCATTCAAGAAATGACTGGAGAAGAGTTGTCTCATCAAAGTAGAGCTGACCTTACAACAGGAATGGAATAAAGCCTCTGGGACCTCCATTCATTATCAAAAAGAACATCTCAGTATCTGTCCACAAGCACAATGCTGTCAATGATGAAACAATATTCATATGGCTACAAGGAAAGCCAGCCAGATAATACGACTATTATTCAAATTTACACACCTATCACTAAGGTCACAAATGAAGAGAGGGAAGTTTTTTTTTTTTTTACCAACTTCTGTAGTCTGAAATTGATCGAACATGCAACCAAGAACACTGGTAATTACTGGTGATTGGAATGCAAAAGTTGGAAACAAAGAAGGTAGCTCTGTAGTTGGAAAATATGATCTTAGTGACAGAAACGATACTTGAGATCACATAACAGAATTTTGTCAGACCAACAACTTTTTCATTGCAAATTAAATTTTTTCACCAACATAAATGGCAACTATACACATGGAATTCACCAGATGGAACATAAATGAACCAAACTGACTACATTTGGGGAAAGAGACAATGGAAAAGCTCAATATCAGAAGTCAGAACCAGACCAGGTGCTGATGGTGGATCAGACCATCAACTATGCATATGCAAGTTTAAATTGAAACTGAAGAAAATTAGAACAAGTGTACAAGATCCATGGTATGACCCTGAGTGTATCCCATCTGAGTTCAGAGACAATCTCAAGAACATATTTGATACATTAGACACTAATGACCAAAGACCAAACAAGTTGTGGTATAACAAACACCAAAGACATCATTCATGAGGAAAGCAAAAAGCTATTTAAAAAAGAAAAAGACCAAATTACATGTCCAAAGAGATTCTGAAACTCGCCCTTGAACACTGAGCAGCTAAAGTAAAAGGAATATATGAAGAACTAGACAGAAGATTTCAAAGGGCACCATGAGAAGACAAAATCAAATATTATAATGACATGTACAAAGAGGAGGAGATGGAAAACCAAAAGGGAAGAACACACTGTTTTTCAAGATTAAAGAGCTGATGAAAAAGCCAGGTGCAGTGGCTCATGCCTGTAATCCCAGAAACTCAGGAGGCAGAGAGAGGAGGCCAAATACAGTCTGCATAACTTAGCAACACCCTATCTCAAGATAAAACGAGTGGAAGATGGGTTAGGGGTGCAACTCAGAGGTAGAACACTTGCAAAGTATGTGCAAGCCCCTGGGTTCAACCTCCAAATACCACGGGGGGGGGGGGGGAATTCAGGCCTCAAGTGGCAATAGTGAAGGATTCTACAGGGAAAATATTAAATATGCAAAAAGCATCAAACAAAGATGGGAAGAATACACACAGTCATTATACCAAACAAATTGTGGAGAACCCACAATTTCAAGAGGTTGCATATGATCAGGAGCCAATGGTAATAAAGAAGTGGAAGGTGCCTTGAAGGAACTGGCGAAACACAAGGCTCCAGGAATTGATGGAATATCACGTGAGCTGTTCCAACAAACAGATGTAGCACTGGAGGTGCCTGATTGTTTAAGCCAAGAAATCTGGAAAACAGCTACCTGGCCAACTTGGAAGAGATTCATATTTGTGCCTATTCCCAAGACAGGGGATCCAACCGAATGTGGAAACTATCAAATGATATTAATATCACATGCAAGCAAAATTTTGCTAAACAAAATTTTGCTACAGCAGTATATACTACAGCAGTATATAAACAGTGAAATGCAGGAAAATCAAGCTGGATTCAGAACACAGCATGGAGATAGGGACATCACTGCTGATGTCAGATGGATATAAGATAAAAACAATACTAGAGAGATGTCTATGTTTTGTTGACTATGCAAAGACATTTGTGTGGATCACAACATATTATGGGTAACACTGTGAAGAACGGGAATAGGAGATCACTTAATTGTACTCATGAGGAATCTATACACAGAGCAAAAATCAAGTCATTCAAACCCAACAAGGAAACCCTGCCTGGCTTAATGTAGAGAAAGGTATGTATCAGAGTTGTATCCTTTCACTATACCTCTTCAATCTCTATGCTGAGTAAATAATTTGAGAAGTTGGACTTTATGATGAAGAACATGGCATCAGAATTGGAGTAAGACTCATTAACAACCTGCATTATGCAGATGACACAACTCTCCTTGCTCAAAGTCAGGAGGATTTGAAATATTTACTGATGAAGTTCAAAGAACACAGCCTTCAATATGGATTGTGCCTTAATATCAACAAAACAACAATCCAACAAAACAAAAATCATGCCATGGTATTTTCAGTCACATTGTATGGTTGTGAAAGCTGGACAGTGAATAAGGAAGACAGAAGAAGAATCGATGCCTTTGAATTAGAGTGCTAGAGACAAATATAATATATACCATGGACTGCCAAAAGAACCAATAGATCTGTCCTAGAAGTGCAACCAGATTGTTCCTTAGAAGCACAGATGGCTACACTGCATCTTATATATTTTGGACATATTTCAGGAGGGTACTGATGCCTGGAGAGTCACATCATGTTTGGGAGAGTGGCAGGTTAACAGAAAAAAGAAGACCTTCAACAAGAAAGATTGACACAGTAGCTGCAACAATGGGCTTAAACATAAAGATCGTGTGCATGGCACAGTGTTAGAAAATGTTTTGTTCTATTATACAAAGGGTTGCTATGAGTCAGACCTAACTCCAAGGCAAGTAACAACAACAACAAAGATATATTCAATAACCTTATACAGTATACTCAGTGCTTTTTGCCCCCCAAATTAATGGAAATCACCTCCTAGATGAATAGGATGGTCTACATTCATCCACTTGGATTTGGGCAAGGCCAGCAACACTCCTTTCTCCCTCTTCATCAGTTGCATTGTAATTGTATCACCGACAACATACTGACGTGACTCTGTGGCAACAACACTGTAACAATGACATTTAGATGAAGCAGAGTTAAGGAACTAGCAGTCTAGGGTCTAACCTATTAAATGTCTCAGTCTTACCTCTTGAGATCCTTCTTATGAACAGAACTATAACAGATGGGACATTTACTCCAGGCCTTCTCACTCAGTGAAAGATAGTGCAGGATGCACGCCCAGCAGAAGATGTGTCCACAGCGGGTTATTTTGGCTGCAGTAGGTGGATAGAGGCATATTGGGCAAGATGGCACTTCATGGCTACAGATGCGCTGAAACAAAATGCCACCACAATTTCAGTTTTCAGAATTGACTAGGGATTGCCAAAATCCAAAGTCTCTTCTTTCTCACACCCATGCATCTCTACTTAACACATGTTCATAAAACTTTAACAACACAGGTATCCAGGGGACAGCACTTTAAGCAAATTAGGAAAACCATAGTAATGATGCTGACAGAAAAAAATACATAAACCAGGCGTGGTGGCGCATGCCTGTTAATCCCAGCGGCTCGGGAGGCAGAGGCAGGAGGATCGCAAGTTCGAGATCAGAGGCAGTCTGCATAACTTAGTGAGACCCTGTCTCAAAAAGTAAAAAAAAAAAAAAAAAACATAACAGGTATTCGGGGAATTCTACATCAAAAAGAAAAAAATGAGTCTATGGCCATACCACCCTGAACACACCCAAAATGACAAATCATTTACAAAAACATTTAATGCATACACATAAAGGCATAAGAAATATCCAGAAGTAATCTACCAATAATTACCAACAGAGGAGTTAAGATTTGTACTTTATGTGGGTTTAATTTTTTAACCAATGCATATAAAACTTTTAAGTTTTATAGGCCTGCTATGTCATTCTTGGATTATTTTATGAATTTTCAAAACAGTAACAAGTCCAAGCTTGTCCCCGCCACCACACACAAAAACAGTGTCTGTCATTTTGAAGGTGATGGATCAGCAAAGAGATACTCAGATCATAACTCCAGTGGAAAATAAATGCAGTGGTTTCTTTGACAAAAAGTGCAGCTGTGTGCTCAGTTGATAATGATACTGCAAAGGGCTGCCAATGAAGCAATGTCCATTACGTGAGCTCACCTGGTCAGGAGAGTAACTAGAGACCCTCACAGAAGCCCTGGTAACTACTTCCTTAGAGAAGGGCTGGTGGATAGGCTGATTATATGCCTTTAGACAACAGCCTTCAACATTCGATCCCTGCAGGCCAGAGCCAAATGGAATCACAAATGAACTCTAGAAGCAACCAGGGACTGACTTCTGGAAAATGTCTATTATAAGACCAGAAAGAAAAGGGTATGAGCAATGAACACAGTCAATAGGTACTGTGTCACCACGATCCACACCCTTTTTTTTTTTGGCAGTACTTGTGGGGGCTGAACCTAAGACCTCATGTATGCTAGGCAAGTTCTCCATCATGGAGCTGCACCCCTAGCCATTTTTCCAATTTTTTTACTTTGAGACAGGGTCTCACTGATATACAGGCTGGCACTGGTCTCAAATTGCAATCCTCCTGCCTTAGCAGTCTCTGGGAATACAGGCTTGTGCCACAGTACCCAGCTCCCTTTCTTTAGTTCTTTCTTCCACTAACAACGTAAAAGTTTGGCTGAGCTACTTACCACTTGTTCCACAAAGTCCCAGTTGACTAAGGTATCAGGATCAGCAAAATGAGCCATGTAGTCTTGGTCTTCAGACACCACAAACTGGCAACTATTAACAGCAAGGAAGATAAGAAAAAGACTGTCAGAATGACCAGAACTTCAGCAGAAATTCATCAATTCTTCCCTTAGAATTCAAATGCAAGCCGTAGCAATGGTTCATGAAGACCTTGGGTAATCACCAGATTTCAGTCTCAGTTCTGAGTCCTCTCAGATTTCAGTCTCGGTAGATATAAGTCCAAACTGCTGCTTCTCCTTCAGAGCCCACTCAAGTTCCCTACTGGTCTCCCTTGAACTAAAACTAATGCGGACTATCGCATCCCCAATCCACAGTAAACAGACTTCCTCCCTCAACACTGGGAACCCCAGAACATGGCTTGTCTTTTGGGATAGCAGAAAAAGTCTGGTGTAGTGGTGCACACTTGTAATCCTAGCAACTTGGGAGGCAGAGACAAGAGGATCACAAGTTCAAGGTCAGAGGCAGCCTGCATAACTCAGCAAGATTCTGTCTCAAGGTAAAAAATTTCCAAAACAGGAGTTGGGTGTGCAGCTAAGTGGCACAGCACCTGCAAAATATGCCCTAGGTTCAATATCTTCCCAGTACCGGGGGAGGAAAAAAAACAGAAAATGATTCTCAATCATTTCAGACCAGTTTATATAAAATACACAATAGGAGATCCCTCTCCTTTGTACTTCTCTTCACCACCTTTTTCTTTTTTTCTTTTCTTTTTTTTTTTTTTGCTCTTTGACTCTCATACCAATACCCTTTCTCCTGGGTCAGTTTTCTAGTGCCCTCAAGTTTAGCAAATGAGTTTTTTATCTTGTGTTTTTAAATTACATGAAATGACGTAATAAAAACTTAAAATAAAGTACACAATGGTTACTTCAGTCTAGATCCAAGGTCATGTCTTACAACTAATGTCATAGAAAAGGGGACCTGGGCATGGTGGTATGTGCCTCTAGTTCCAAATACTTGGGAGGCTAAAGTGAGAGAATCACTTGAGCCCAGAAGCACAAGGCCAATCTGGACAACATAGCGTGATCCTGTCTCAAAAAAGAAAAAAAAAAAAAAAAGAAAAAAAGAAAAGGAACAAGAAAAAACAAATATTAAGAAAAAAACCCACAGGAATCAGTATTTGAGCATACATATGCCAAGTATTTCAACTTGTCATCCAGTTTTCAATTTAAAAAAAAAAAAAAAAAAAAAAGATCAGGCATAGTGGCACATACCTATAAACTCAGCACCTGGTATGCTGAG
This sequence comes from Pedetes capensis, assembly GCA_007922755.1. Lineage (NCBI taxonomy): Eukaryota > Metazoa > Chordata > Mammalia > Rodentia > Pedetidae > Pedetes > Pedetes capensis. The sequence continues at coordinate 127,026 of VMDO01001810.1, forward strand.
TACCACGAGTTCCTGGCCAGCCTGGGCTACAGAATGAAACTCTGTCTCCAAAAACAACAAAAAATTCCTCCTCTTTATAGAGAAACTAAATCTCAAAGTGGCTGGGTGAATTACCCAAGGTCAAAAGCAAAAACAACATCCAAAACTAAATACAAACCCATTTTTTTCCACTTCATCATAACACTGTGTTGTTGTTGTTAGGTGCCACTGAGTTGTCATCTGACTCATAGGGACCCTACATATGACAGATGAAACACTATTGTCAGTGCTTCTCTGCTATTCATACGGTTTTCAATGGCTGATTGGTTTGGGGGAGTGGGTTGCTGGGTCTTTTTCCTAAGCCTATAGCACCTGGTATTCCTAGGCAGTCTCCTATCCAAGTAGTAACCAGTTCCAGCCCTACTTAGCTTCCGAAATCTGACGGGATCCAATGCCACAGTGGTACCACTGCAGGCTCCTAATACTATAGACATTTATTTAAGCATTATATTCTTTTAAATACCAAGAACATTCACTTGTAAAGTGAGTGAAAGTAGGGAAGGGGAAAAGAACCACATCAATTTTTTTCTGCCTCTCCCCCATAACAGTTTAAAAGAAGTCTCCTCCCAGCACTCCCATTACATAAAGAGGCTCAATTTCACTATTCCCCTAAGAGTAGCAATACTCACTTGGCCTGTAAAAAAAGTTCTTTGTTAAAAGGCTTATGTCCCCACTTGTTCCTTTTTCCCCAGCTGCCATGTCCACTGCCTTCAAGGTGACCTGCCTGGCCACGGGGTTCAAAAGTGAAATTCAACAAGTGGTTCAAGTTGATCTTCTTAGGGCCAGAAAACTGGGCAGGGCTAAACTCTGCCCTTTGAGCCTCTGCTACCTAAAGAGAAAGAGTGTTTTAGATTAAAACACTTACCAATTTATAGCAGAAACCAGCACAACCCCTCCTTCAACTTGGCTTAAAATATTAACAAAACATCTGCTTAAAGTCAAATATCTTCCCAGAAGTGGGTAATGTCTACCCAAGACCCGAATGGGAGTAAAAAGGGGAAAAGGTCTTTAACACCTCATTACTTGCCGGGTATGATGGCACACGCCTGTAATCCCAGCATTCAGGAAGCAAAGGCAGGATGATCATGAGTTTTAGCCTGGGCTATAGGGTGTGACTCTATCTCAAAAAACAATAACAACAATAACAGTAGCAGTAGTACTTTTAAAAATCCCATTAAACTCTTTAATATTCCCTGATAAATGGCAATTAACCATTACAAGACAAAGCTCAGCACAAACTACCTCTAGCCATCTTGAAGCAAAAAGTAGTATGATGTACTTAATGAGTTAATCTTTCCAAAGTCCTGTAAGACTCCTATACCTCTGATTTTTTATTTTACTTTTTAGTGGTGCTGGGGATCGGAACCTGGGCCTCAGGCATAGGTAAGCATTCTACCTCTGAGTTAAATCCTCAGCCCTACACTTTCACCCTTGTTAGCTACTTATGTTTTCTTCATTTCTTTCTGCCAAAACAAGTGTAAAGACTCATGGAGGTAGCCTGAAGGCAGCTGCTAATTGCCATTAAGTTTATGGATCCTGTTAGAGGACTCCCATCTAAGACATATTGCTATTCATGGTTAATTAAACCTGACAGAATTAGAACATGTAGGCAGAATAGCTGTGACCAGAAATAAACCCCATCAACTGATTCAGAAAGTTTTGGAAATAGCAAGAAACCAAATATGAGAAATAGCATTGCAAACAAAAAAGGAAGAAATCATGTCAGAGCCTATTTTAAGTTCTCCACAATCCCAAATTAAAGTGGTACAGATATGTGCCAAAAGTAGACTAGTATCATCCAATCCCAGTTTCCCATATGATACTATAAACACTCCACTGGGTCACTGTTAGTATAGCATCACTTTAAATGGCTCTATACTACTACCTGCCTGCAGCCCTACCACTGTGGTGTCAGATCCCAGAAGCTAAGCAGGGTCAAGCCTGGTTAGGACTTAGAAGGGAAACCACCTAGGAATACTGGGTGCTATATGCTTGAGAGCAGGACCTAGCAGCCCACTCCCAAAAAACAATCAGACACTGAAAATTTTATGAATAGCAGAGAAGTATTGACAATAGGGCTGGGTATGGTACAGTGTCAGGTAGTGTTTCATCTGTTGTACACAGGGTTGCTATGAGTCAGACACAATTAGACAATACCATTACATATATAGTATATTTCCATTAAAAAAAAATTTTTTTTTTTTTTTTGGCAGTACCGGGGATTGAACCCAGGGGATTTCTGTATGCTAGGTAGGCACTCTGCCACTAAGCAACATCCTAGCATGTTTCTATTTTTCATTTTTGAGACATGGTCTTACTAAATTGCCCAGAAGGCCTCATTTTCTGTAGCCCAAAGGCAGTCTTCGAATTTGGGATCCTCCTGCCTCAGCCTCATGAATAGGTGGCATTACAGGCATGCACCACCATGCTCAGCTACTTTTTTTACTTTTTAAATTTTAAGACAGTGTCCCACTATGTGCCCAGGTTGGCCTCAAGCAATCCTCCTGCCTCAGGCTCTTGAGTCATTAGGACTATAAGCACATCCCCCTGCAACCGACTTATTTTTTACTTTTTTAAAGTGGGTACTTGCTGCTGTTAGGTGCCTTTGAAATCAGATTCAACTCATAGAAACCCTATGTACAAAAGAACAAAACACTCCCCAATTCTGTGCAGGCACACGATCTTAATTTAAGTCCCTTGTTGCAGAAAGGGTGTAATCTACCTAACTGAAGGTTATCCTTTTTATTCGTTGACCTGCCACTCTCTCAAATATGATGTCCTTCTCCAGGGATTGGTCCCTCCTGACATGTCTAAAATAAAATAAGTAAGACACAGTCTATCCATCCTTGCTTCTGAGGCGCACTCTGATTTCATTTCTTTTAAGACAGATCTATTGGTTCTTTTGGCTGTCCATGGTATATTCAATATTCATCTCCAGCACCATAATTCAAAGGCATCAATTTTCCTCCTGTCTCCTTTATTCAATGTCCACCTTTCACAACCATATAATGAGAATGAAAATACCATGGCATAAGTCAGACACACCTTCGTCTTCAACATGACATCTTTTCAACACTTTATTTAAAGAGGTCTTTTGCCACAGCTTTTCCCAATGCAGTGCACCTTTTGATTTCTTGACTGCTGCTTCCACAGGTGTTGACTTTAAGGCCAAATCTTGGACAACCTCAATCTTTTTTCCATTTATCATAAAGTTGCTCACTGACCCAAGGATTTCTTCAGTTTTGTTGATGCTGAGGCACAATCCATACTGAAGGTTGTGTTCTTTGATCTTCATCAGTAAATGTTTCAAATCCTCTTCACTTTCAGCAAGCAGAGCTGTGTCATCCACATAATGCAGTTTGTTAATGAGTCTTCCTCCAATACCAATGCCACGTACTTTTTCATAAAGCCCAGCTTCTCGAACTATTTGCTCAGCATACAGACTGAAGAGATATGGTAAAAGGATACAGCCCTGACACACACCTTTCCTGACTCTAAACCAGGCAGTGTTTCCTGGTTGTGTTCAAACAAATGCTTCCTGGTCCATGTACAGATTATTTATGAGTACAATTAAGTGATCTGCTATTTCCATTCTTTGCAGTGCTATCTATATTTTGTTATGATCCACACAGTCAAATATCTTTGCATTGTCAATAAAACACAAACATATTTCTGGTATTCTCTCTCTCTGCTTTTGGCTATTATTCATCTGACATCAATGACAATGTCCCTGGTTCCATGCCATCTCCTGAACCCGGCTTGATTTTCCAGCAGTTCTCTGTCTATAGACAGCTACAGCTGCTTTTGAATGATGTTTAGCAAAATTTTGCTTGCATGTTATATTCATGATACTGTTCAAAAATTTCCACATTCAGCTGGATCCTCTTTTCTGGGAACAGGCACAAATATGAATCTCTTCCAGTCAGTTGGCCAGGTAGCTGTTTTCTAAATCTCTCAGCATAAACAAGTGAGCACCTCCAGTGCTACATCTGTTTGTTGAAACACCTCAACTGGTATTCCATCAATTCCTAGAGCCTTGCATTTTGCCGATTCCTTCAAGGCAGCTTCCACTTCTTCCTTCAATACTATATGTTCCTGACCATATGCAATCTCTTGAAATGGTGGGTCATCCACTGATTCATTTTATTATAATGATTTTGTTATTCCTTCCATCTTCTTTTGACGTTTTCTACATTGTTTAATATTTTCTCTGTAGGATCCTCCACTATTGCCACTCCAGTCTTGAATTTTTTTCAATTCCTAAGCTTGAGGAAAACAGTGTGTTCTTCCCTTTTGATTTTCTATTTCCATCTCTTTGCGTATGTCATTATACTATCTGATTTTGTTTTCTCGAGCTGCCCTTTGAAATCTTCTGTTTAGTTCCTTAACTTCATTACGCCTTTTACTTTAGCTGCCTGATGTTCAAGGGCAAGTTTCAGAACCTCTTTTGACATGTAATTTGGCCTTTTTTTTCCTAATAACCTTTTGTTTTCCTCGTGAATGATTTCATGTCACAACCAATCTGGCCTTCTATCATTAGTGCCTAATGCAAAAACCTTTTCTTGAGACCAGAGGTGGTCTCTGAACTCAGAAGTCACACCTTGGCTCTCGTACACTTGTTCTCATTTTCTTTAGTTTCAGTTTGAACCTGCATATGAGCAGTGGATGGTCTGATCCACAATCAGCACCTGGTCTGGTTCTGACATTTGATACTGAGCTTTTCCATCAACTCTTTCCACAAGTGAAGTCAATTTGGTTCCTGTATGTTCCATCTGATGAATTCCATGTGTATAGCTGCCATTTATGTTGGTGAAAAAACATATTTGCAATGTGAAGGTCATTGGTCTAACAAGATTCTATCAGGGAATCTCCAGCATCATTTCTGTCACCAAGGCTGTATTTACCAACTACTGAGCCTCTTTCTTTTTTTCCAACTTTTGCATACCAGTCACCAATAATTATCAGTACATTCTGATTACATGTTTGATCTATTTCAGATTGCAGGAACTGGTAAAAATCTTTCCTATCTTCATTTGTGGCCTTAGTGGTGGGTGCGTAAATTTGAATGATAGTCATCTTAACTGGCCTTCCTTGTAGAAGTATGGATATTATTCTATTACTGAAAGCACTGTACTTCAGGACAGATCTTGAGATGTCTTTTTTGATGATGAATGCAACCCCATTTCTCTTTAAGTTGTCATTCCCAGCATAGTAGACCACATGATTATCTGATTCAAAATAGCCCACACCAGTCCATTTTAGCTCACTGATACCTAGAATGACAATGTTTATGAGCTCCATCTCCAGTTTGATGATTTCTAATTTTCCTAGGTTCATATTACCTCATTCCATGTTCCAATTATTAATGGATGTTTACAGTTCTTGGTCTTTCTTTTGATTTGTGCCACATCAGCAAATGGAGGTCCCTGGGGCTTTACTCCACTCTTGTCATTAAAGTAAACTCTACTTTGAGGAGGCAATTTTTCCCTAGTTGTCTTCTGAGTGCCTTTGAAACTGGGAGGCTCAGTTTCTGGCAGTATCTAACACTGTTTCTCTGCTATTCATAGGGTTTTCACTGGCTAAATTGTTTTAGGAGTGGGCTGCCAGGTCCTACTCCCTACGCTGTCTTACTCTGGAAGCTCAGCTGAAACTGTCCACTGTGGGTGACCCTGCTGTTATCTATAATACTGGTAGCATAGCTTTCAGCACCACAGCAAAACACAAGCCCCCGTAGTATGGCAAACTGACAGACACATTGGCAAAACTGGCTACTAGAAAGTTTAAAATAACATACACCTTAGTGGAGTTTTCTGCCTTTTTTTTTTTTTTTAAAGATAGTCTTTAATTCATGATACTCCTTCCTCTGCTTCCCAAATGCTGTGATTACAGGTGTGCATCACACCCAGGGTAGCTTCCTTTTCTACTAGACAGTACAGCTCTTTAAGTGTAAACTATGCTGTTAACCACATCTCTTCATTGTCTTAATTGTGGGCAACCTACTGTCCAATCAAGTCATTCCATTCCCAAGGTTGCTCTTGATTCCAATAATTCTTTACCTCCACCTAGGGTCTCCAAATCAGTAATCCAATCCCCTAAATTTCCTTTCCTTACATCCTATGGTCCACTGCCCTCTCTCTCACCTGCTGTATTCACCCAGCAAAACCTTCCCCTCCACAGCAGTCCCCTGGCAGTAAATCACAGCTAAAGAACAAAAACAAATGACCACTTACAGTAGCCCCTTACACTGCCTAGAACTCTTATTATAATTATAATTTTTTTGGGAGGTTGAACCCAGGGCCTTGTACATGCTACGCAATTTTTCTACCACTAAGCCAGATCTCTAGCCCCTTTTTTTATTTTGAGACAGGGTCTTGCTAAATCCTGCAGGCTGCCTCTGGCCTTTAACTTGCAATCCTCCTGCCCCAGCCTCCTGAGTAGGTAGGATTACAGACATGCACCATGGCGCCCAGCAGTTAGCTATTCTTGTACCTCTTGCTCTCTTCCCTCAGCTACTGATCAAATGCAAAAGAAAAAATATGTGTGTGTGTGTATCAAATCTCATACTTATGTTGTAGAAAGGACATTCTCAAATTTCATACCTCATCTCGTCTTCCACCATTGAAAGAAGAACTAAAAAGTTTGCTGCTGCCGCCGCCCCTTTGAGGAGGCATCTTATTAAAAGTTTTGCTTTTCTGTGAATTGGAGCGACGGGACTGGCTGTTAAAATTTTCATTTTTGGGGTAGGAAGGTTCACGCTTGCGATTGTAACGCTTGGATCCGCTTGAGTTCTTTCCATCTAAAAGCAAGAGACACAAAACACTAGTTTAAAAGTTCCAATCCCTCTAAATTTTAACATATTGAACCCTCACCCAAACTCAATTTTTCATGGGTCTGAAGCTCTGTAGGTGTCCCTCCCTCAGTACAAATATAAGATAGGTCAAACCACATAGATTCTCAAGTCATAAAGTTTCTTTTTTATAGAGCATAAGCACTGCTCTTATAAAAACCCATTCAGATAAAGTAACAAGAAAAAGAATGTCACCTGTATAAAGAAAAAGCATTTTATATGGAAGCAGGACAGAAGACATTATTCTCACTTAAATTATTATAGCATAGACTCATTCTGTACTGCAAGGGTTGGCCTTGGCTTTAGCAGATATATTCAAGGGGCATAACAATAGAACAATGTTTACCTATATTCTAGAGGCCAAACTGAGAAGCTACCAAGTAGAAAAAATGTTGAGCTCAAGAAGAATAGTAAAGCAGCTTAAAAATGTTTCATGTTTCCTCAAACTACATATAAGAACAGACATTCAAGCCAGGTGCTATAGCACCCACCTGTAATCTGAGCAACTCAGGTGCATGAGGCAAGACGATTGCGAGTTCAAGGCCAAAGGCAGCCTGCATAATTTAGCAAGACCCTGTACCAAAAAGTTAAAAACAGGGCTGGGGTTACAGCTCAGTGGTACAGCACTTGCAAAGCATGCAAGCACAAGACCCTGGGTTCAATCCTCCAGTATTACCAAAAATAAAATTTAAAAAACCTCTCTGAGAACCTAAAAGCAAGAAATCACTCCACATTATCCTATATTAGTATGGAAATCTGATCAAATAGACACACTAATTTATTGGCTTTAAAAGTAACAACTTAGTATGAAAAGTAGGAACTTTTCCCCCCCAAGACACTTGCTCAGGCTGGTTTTGAATTCCTAGGCTCAAGCAATCCTCCTGCTTCAGATTCCCAAGTTGCTGGACTATAGGCATGCACCACAGTGCCCAAATAAAGTTGAGGAACTTTTCATAAAGAAACCCTTTAGGCGAACTCTCAAACTTTTAAGAGGGTGGTAATGATGGCTTACAAATGTAATGGATTCCAGCATGAATCTCAGAAGCCACAATGCTGGATTTTCCCTGTCCAAACACAGCTTTATCTTGTATACATTAAAAATACATAATTAACAGAAATATAGCTGGAAAGAAAACACAACAGTCTGTTAATGACAGATACCTTGTAAAACAAAGTTGTTCACTTTCATCTATTACAGTGGTTTTCCACCCTGCCACTTCATAGTAATCACCCAGATGAGCTTTTAAGGGATTACTATGCTCAGGCTTCACCCACTAAAATTCTGACTTAAGTTTACAGAATTACTATTATGAAGCTTTATCATCTGAGTTATTTTTTGCTTTTGTTTTTTTGAGACAGGGTCTTGCTATACAGCCCAGGCTGGCCTGAACTGGTGATCCTCCAATCTCAGCCTCCCGAGTGCTGAGATTACAGGCATGCACCACCACATCTGGCCTGATTTTTAAAACAAGGTACTTAGAAGTAACTGTTGTTGTTGTGTTGTAAGGTGCTGTCAAGGTGGGTCAGACTCACAGTGACCCTATGTACAACAGAACAAAATACTCTCCAACACTGTGCCATGTGAGGAGTATCAGTGCTTCTCTGCTATTCATAGGGTTTTCTATGGCTGACTATTTCAGAAGTTGGCTGCCAGGTTCTTCTCCCATTTTTGTGGTGGTAGGGATCAAACCCAGGGCCTCAGAGAATGCACGGCGAGCTCGATCAACTGAGCTAAACCTCAACCCTAGAAGAAATTATTCATAGACAATTAATATTACTGGTTTATTTTATAGCAGACTAAATAAATTCAAGGAAAAAGAAATGTAAGTTAATAAACTAGAGTCCAAAATTTGAAAGCAACCACTTCATGGGATGAATGAGATGCTACTCTCTTCAAACCTAACCAACTACAATCTGGGAGTCAAGCTAGCAATGTAAACAGAACAGATCACCACAAACAGCCAGGCTAGGTTCACTCCTACCCATAACCCTTAAATCAGTTACAGACAATAGCCAGAGGTTAATCTAAAATTGGAAATGGGCCTGAGGATGTGACTCAGTGGTAAAGCACCTGCCATGGGTTCACTCTCACAACTAGCAATAAAAGAGGAGGAGGAGGAAAAACAGAAGGGCTGGGGATATAACTCAGTGGTAGATTGTTTGCTGAGCATGTGTAAGGCCGTGGGTTCAAACCCCAGTACCACAGACACACACACAAAAGAAACAGCTGAACTTTAAGAAATACTTTTGCCAGGCTCAGTGGCTCACACCTGTAATACCAACAACTGTGGAAGCAGAGGAGCGTAACTTAGCAAGACCCTGACTCAAAATAAAAAATGGGCTGGGGGTCTAGACCCAGTGCCCTGGGTTCAACTCCCAAATATAGCCCAAATACACACACACACACACACACACACACACACACACATTTTACATAGGTTAACAACAGTGTCAAATACAGCACCAGTGGTAGCCATAGCTAAAGCTTCAGATCTCATACAAGTTTTCCCTTGCCCTCAAACCATGGAATTAGCTTATGGAAAGATTTCAAATGGAAGAGGATGGAGGCTTATTGGGTATATCTCAATGGTACAGCACTTTCCTGGTAGGCAAAGTCTAGAAGAGTTCAATCCCCAACACTGACTGGAAAAAAATTCTTTTTCAAATAAATGGAAAATTCAGGGGATTCAGAGCCCCAAGCTAACTCTGAGCCACTCAAAAATAACCTCAGCTACATTTTCCTGCTTTGTTTTCCTTAACTCCATTACATGTCACCTCAGAGGAATAAATGAGGTTGTGTTGTTTTTGTTTTTTTGAAACAGGGTCTCATTATGTAGCCCCAGCTAGCCTAAAACTCCCATCGATCCTGCCTCCCAAGTGTTAGGATTACAGCAATGTGCCAACATGCCCAGCTTCAAATGAGGTCTTCCAAGGACAGATATACAAAGAAAACAGGGGCCACAGCTCAGTTGTTGTTAGGTGCCGACAAGCCAGTGTCCAACTCATAGTGACCCAACATACAACAAGCAAGAAACACTACTGTCAGGGCTTCTCTGCTATTCATAGGGTTTTCAATGGTGGATTGATTTTTTGGGAGTGGGTTGCCGGGTCCTTCTCCCAAGCCTACAGTATCTGGTGTTCCCAGGCGGTCTCCCATTCAAATACTAACCAGGCCCGAGATCAGACGCCACAGTGCTACGACTGCAGGCATAGCTCAGTAGTAGAACCTATTTCTTAGCACATGCAAGGCCCTGAGTTCAATTTCCCAGCACTAAACCAAAAAAAAAAAAAAAAAAAAAAAAAAAAAAAAAAAAAAAAAAAAAAAAAAAAAAAAGAGAGAGAGAGAGAGAGAGAGAGAGAGAGAGAGAGAGAAATTAATTAATTAATTAATTAAACATAGTCCCCAAACCTCATTATCCAAGGCAAGGCTGATCCTGCATTTGACTCTTAACTGTTGCTTTCAACAGACATACCTCACAGGGGATGTAGCTCAGTGGTAGAGTGCCTTACATGTGTGAGGCTCTGGCTTAGATCCCTAGCACTACAAACAATAAAAAGGGGAGAATCCTACTAATAAGACATCTCATGGTTTGCACAGATTTAGGCTAGATACTTTAAGCAAGAGCTTAAGAAAATAAACTGGTACTCAGCAAAAGAATTGTTTTCATTTCTTCCCTTATTACCACACTCACAAGGAAACAGTTTCATAATGCTTACAAAACTGCTCTCTGATGGACAGTAAACTCATTTCTAAATCAGATTACAACAACTGACCACATAAGGATTCATGATTTTAGTTACTAAAATCAACTCCCTCCATTTGTCTTCCATTTACCTAAGGATTTGAAGTCAGACTTCTTGAGTGAGAGACTGCCTCTTATCTTTAACCCCAGGCAACAAGTGGCTAAAGGCTGAAGGTACAACTGCTCTGCCTGGGACCCAGAGATAAAATTCAGAATACTATTTTTGAGATGTTGTGTAGATAACTTGCCAGGATATGTGTGAATAACTCAGGGGTAGAATTCATCCTCCTTTCTCTGATTGGAGCTAGGAGATGATTCACTTTACATTTTGGAAAACAAGAAAGTTAAGTTCCTGGGAGAAACAGTCTATGATGTTTCCTTACTTTTCTTTTTTCATTTTTGTTTTTCTTCAGTTTTATAGTCAAATTTTAAACCTCAGCATGAATGATGATGGTTCTCAATTACAGAGGCATATCAGAGTCACTTCCACAGCTTGTTTTGTTTTTGTTTTTTGGAGACAGGGCCTCACTCTGTAGCCCAGGCTGGCCTAGAACTCACCATGTAAACCAGGCTGATCTCAAACTTGCATGATCCTCCTGCCTTAGCCTCTTGAGTGCTGGGAATACAGGTGTGTGCCACCATGCCTGGCTCACAATTTTAAAATTATAAATGCTACCAAGTGTGGTAGCGCACACCTATGATCCCAGCACTCAAGAAGCTGAAGCAGGAGAATCCAGAGTTGGAAGCCAGCCTAAGCTACATAGCAAGACTCATGCCAAAAATAATAACAAATGTCCAGAACTCAAGGACCCAAAACAGACTTAACGAACCAGAAAGAAAAGCCAGGAAAAGGGTCCACATGTCCTTTTTAAAAAAGGTCCTCAAGAAATTCTGATGCACAGTCAGAGCTGAGAACAACTACCAAGAACTATCAAGACACAGTTCAAAACAGGCAAGACCATTAGTTAAATGGCTCAAATCCAGAACCCTGGATCTGAGAGTCAACAAATAAAGAGTCTTAAAAACTTAAGCCAGTGTCTTAGTTGTTCCACATTTCCCAAATGGAAAGGTCTCTGCCAAGTAACAGCACACATATCCCAGTCTCTTCCCCCTATTACCAAATTAAGGGCCACAAGTTTTTCAGTTACATGATTTGGCCATCATCAACATTTCTAGTTCTAGCTCTGACAGGTGGCACAGCCTAGGTCAGAATACCAGCCAGAAGTTTCTGCTGCTGATTCATGCTGTAATCACAAGCAAGTTGCTTACCCATCATCCAGAGTGGTTGACAAGCACCTCCATAGGGGCAATATATAGCCTTACTACAGAATCAAATAACAAATTGAATCCAGCTGAAATTAGTACTTTTGAAGGAAAGGAAGAGAGGTGGTATCAAGAATCACGCATGTTCAAGTTACCTGCTTACTGAGTTTGTTATACTAAGTATATTTATAAATGTCTCCTACGAGGTCATAAGAATTTATGTGGATACATTACTCGATCACCTCTAGTCCTCAGTTGTCTTGTCTGTAAAACAAGAGTAATACTGTACCCTGCTTCCTCACAGAATCATGAAGATTAAGAGAAAACTTCTGCTACATGGCTACTTTAGCGGCTGGCACATGGTTGCTGTCATTTAGAAAGCTTGTATTAATAAAAATACAAACGATTCCTGTCAAGAGCACCCACTAGACCTCCAACTTGTTAAGCCATATAATAAATCAAAGACTCCAGCCCAAAGACCCTGAAATTCTTGTAACTTCTCTGGTTTTGTTGAAAGCTTTAAATCACCTCAATTTTCAAAGCCATTAAAACCTGCAGGTCATTTACAGTTCAGTGACATGCTTCAAAGCAGATTACCTAGTAACCCAGCTTCTGATACTGGAATATCAGGAAGGGTGTCAGGACAGTGCTTCATACCACCAACCTCAAAATAACTGCTTCATAATACCTGACCTTCCCTTAACCTCCATGGCAGTACTATCTACCCAGAGGGGATGGGGTAATAGCTTTGTTCCTGACAAGTTCTGCTGTTTACCTATGAACTGCCTAGCTGCTCGTCTCCTTACTTTTGGTGCTCTTTCTACGGGACTTGTCCCCACTAAACTACCTCTCTCCCCTGAGCTATATCAATTCACTGTGGAATTGTTCTAAGAACTGCATCTTGGCCCTGCTGGAATAAAGCTGTACGCATAGACCCAAGAAAAGGAATGGTCTGTAAATATGTGAGCCATTTAGCCATGGCAAAGAAACTCTGGGCATGCCACTCTGGACGGCAAGACCAAAAAAAGCCAAATTTACCTATTTCCTGTGTACAAATGAAGGACAAACTTAAGCCAGCACAAGAACAAAAACTCAAGTATATTAATTATGTAGCTAGAAAGTAATGTCCCCTTAGGACTTACACAACTTACAGAAACCAGAATTTTTTTTTCTCACAATAGGAAAGAGAGAAAAAAGGAAATTAAGTATTTAAAAAATGAAAAACTGCGTCGGGCGCGGTGGCGCACGCCTGTAATCCCAGAGGCTTGGGAGGCGGAGGCGGGAGGATCGCAAGTTCGAGACCAGAAGCAGTCTGTGTAACTTAGCGAGACCCTGTCTCAAAAAGTAAAAAATGGGCTGGGGGTGCAGCTCAGTGGTCCAGCACTTGCAGAGCATGCAAGCGCGAGGCCCTGGGTCCAATCCCTAGTACCGCAAAAAAAAAAAAAAAAAAAAAAAAAAAAAAAACTTATTTTTGCTTTGACAAAAGAAATGCAGGTTGTGATTTTTTTTTTTTTTGCAGTATTGGAAGCTTGAACCCAGGGCCACAAGCACACTTTGCAAGTGCTCTACTACATCTGTCCATTTTTCACTTTTTTTGAGACAAGGTTTCACTAAGTTACACAGACTGCCTATGGCCTCAAACTTGCGATCCTCCTCTGCCTCCAGAGTTGCTGAAGGGCCACTGAGCCTGGCAAGCTATGTTTTTTTTTCATCTCACCCTTCCTTTCTCCAACTCAGGACTATGAAATGCAGGAAGTCCTTTCAACAATTTCAAAAAGAATCATATATATTAAGTGTTGAGTCAGTTTTTTAAATATACAGAAATCTTTTTATAAAATTTTACAGATCCTGAGTCTACCCTTTTGTTACTGTAACCATCCCAGTCACTCTTACCAGAGGTCCTAAATATCCACTATAGCAGCACTGCTCTTAGCTGAAATGTTCTTTCATCTTACTTTGAGACAGAGTCTCACAATAAAGGCCAGGCTGCTCTGAAACTCCCTTTGTAGCCCTAGCTGGCCTCTAATTCGCTACCCTCCTTTCTCAGCCTTCTAAATCAGTAGGATTACAGGGCCTCACAACCCTGCCCGGTGGAATGCTCCTAAGGCAGCATACGCTGCTTTCAGTTCAACTTTAAAAATCAGCCAATATCCAGAGTTTCCTAATCTTTTAATCCTTATCTATTTTGTCTTTTAAATGGTTTCTAAACATAAGCTGCTCCTAAATGCAAGCAACAGGTGATGGTTGGTAAAGAACTATGCATCTAGATATAAGTAATACCTTTCTTTGCTAAGGCAAAGTACACAGCAGAATTCACAAAAGTAGGTACTGGCAAGGACAAACCCGGTCAAGCTTTGTAACAAATACATTAAACAAAAACTAATGCCACCTGAGGGCACACTTGTGCATTTCATGAAATCTAACAAGATGTTGAGTGATTTCCTTCCTCAGAAGCTTTCAATTAACGAGTGTTTCAAATGCATTTTATAGTATTTAACTGTATAAAAAACCAGAAATCACTTTAGAAAGTCAGAATGCAGCCAGGTGTGGTGGTGCACACCTGTAATCCCAGTCTTTGGGATGCAGAGACAGGAAGATGGTTGCAAGTTCAAGGTCAGCCTGGTTTACATAGTTGTAGGTCAGGCCAGGCTATATAAAGATACCCTATCTGCAAAACAAAAAAGTCAGAATGTGCTGAACAATTAATTTCCATTCTATCTAACTCTGAAATGTTAACCTATTATTTGCTTTGATCAAACTACAACAGAATTCTGCACCATACTGTTGAGTAATCAGTTCCACTCACTGACACATTCAAAGTCAGGAACACAGGAGTAAAATGCTTTAAACACCTGATCTTTTTGTTTTACTTTGTTTGGGTTGTCACAAGCTTCACTTACCGCTGAGAAATAAACAGGCATTTATTGCACCTGACTCATGAACGTATGTTAAATAGCTTAAAGGGCTCTAGAAAATTGCGAATTCAGATAATTGGAAAACTAATCCATTACACTTATGAACAGGATGCAAAAGTAAGGTTATTACCAATTACCTTTAGAAATATTCCTACCACTTTAACCAAATCCAACACTGGCCAAGAGGACTGGTTATCCTGCATTTTAAAAGGATCCATGAAATAGCTTCCCATGCACAAAACCCCAAAATTAGTCTGCATACTACTATTTGACCTGGCCTGAGAGTTCACACTAATCCCTACTTAGATATTTAAAGCATTCGTTAATCACGGAGACAACTGGTTTCCACCTGAGTTCCATAAGCAATCTCTACAAGTCCTCAGGCACACCAAATAAACAACTTTGTCTTACCTAACAGAAAAACTCTGAACTCAAGTCAGTAAGCCTTACAGTTTCACTTTACCTTACCATTAGTCTTCTGTTTGTGAGGTTTTTCTGTTTGTTTTGGGTTTTTGAGACAAGGGTCTCACTATGTAGCCTAGGCTGGCCTGGAACTCACCACACTCCTGCCCCAGCCTCTCCAATGCTGGAATTTCAAGAATGAGCCACCAGCCTTACAGGACCCCTGTCCCTAAGTACTGGGAACTTCTACCCAGGGCCTTCTGGATGTTAGGCAACTACTCTACTACAGAGCTGCACCCTCAGCTCCTTGTTTTTTATTTTTGAGAGAAGATTTTGCTAAGTTACACAGACTGTGTCTGGCCTCCTGAGTCGCTCACATTACAGGCATTAAGCCACCAGGATCAGCTAGTTTTTAAATCTTAAAGTGTTTTTAAACTGGATCTCTTCATTTAGGGACTCCAAATGTTTCCCTCTCTGCCACACACTCCCACTCTCACCAAAATTACCTATTACTGCTAATATAATGAAAATACAAAACAGCAGAGATTGATACAGAAACTTTAAAATGAGAATGTTGTACACCAGACTCTGCCAATTCCTGACATCCTATCCTCTCAGCTTGTTCTTTCTTTAAATAGGAACAATTCCACCTTGCTAGCCAGGTTAATGACTGGAGTAGTGCTAACAGAGATAAAAGCCTGGCTCAGTACTTGATGCATGGTAGACCTCAGCAAATGGCAGTTATTAGCATGTCATACTTCTTATTGAGAAGCATGACTATGGAAACGACAAAATCTTCCCTGTTAAAGGACAACAGAACCTCACACAAAAATAGGTATCATGTTTTTGGTGCCTAAGAGTTGTTGTGTACTCTTCTAAGCTCTTCGTGATTCCGCTATGTAATAGTCTATCAGTTCCACCTTCACAGGTAAGGAAGCTCAAAGTCTGGACCTAAAATGACTGAATCCAGAGTTGGCACTCTTAAGGACATCACCAGATTAAATGAGATCTGAGTTTGAAAAGTCCTTGCCTCATCCTCTCTTATTTAAACTTGAGAAGCCCCCAATCCTAATTCAACATTTAAGGAAAGAACAAACTTAGTGGTTTTAAAACGTAGTCTGATGAGTCAGGCAAACTAGGGCTGAAGACCTGCTGTAAGGCACAAGACGACATCTACCTGGACGACGCGACCCTTTCCAAACCTCAGTTTCTTCATCTGCAAAATGGAAATAAGAGCGCCTACTTTATCAGCTGCTGAGTATTCAAGGATCTAAATAAACCATGCAGTTCGGTGCTGATTAGCTTAATTGTAAAGAACAAGAGCCACGGAAAAGGGGAGGGAGGAACAACAGTAGAAAGCAAAGTCTGTACCCGGGCGACCCAGCGGACCAGAGAGCAAGCCACCACCTCCCACCCCCGGCTCCCAGCGGCGGGCCCGCTCTCACCGCTCTTGGGTTTAGACTCGCCGGCTGGCCCCGCCGAGGCGGAGCGGGGCGGCTGTTGGCCTTTGCTGCTGCCCGAAGAAGCGGACGAGCTGTTGGAGCCGCTGTTCTTGTCCATGTCGGAGGCAGTGGCGGCGGCGTTGGGAGAGCTCTGCGGCATCAACGGGGGCCTCGGCGGCGACGGTGGTCGGAGCGGAGCGGGCACGGCGGGGACCCAGGCTCATGGCGTTCAGGGCCGGCGGGGGTCGGCGGCGGCAGCGGTTCTCGGTCTTCATGGCGACATTTTTCCCTTTTTCCTTCCTTGGCTTCTCAAAATGGTAAGAGAAGTGGCAGGCGGGGCTGTCGAGCCCGGCGGCGGCGGGAACCGAGGAGGAGGAGGAGGCCGGGGCTCGGAGGTCCGGGCCGGGCCTGGCGGGGCGGAGGCTGAGGGGTAAGGGAAGGCGAGGGAGGGTGCGCAAGCCCCGCCGGCCGGCCGGACACGCTCTCCCGCCGCGGGGCAGGAGAGAGGACTGGCTGTCTCGGTGTCGGTGACGAGTGTCTCCGACACAGCGACCAACACTCGCCTCGAGGCCGGGGCCAAGCAGCTCCGGGAATGGCGACGAGTCGCCAAACAGCATCTCTAAGAACCCGGATGGCCTATATATATCATAGAGAAGTGAGAATGGAGTATTCTGGGAAGTGTAGTTTTTATACACATCCGGGTCCTATAATCCTCCCTCGCCCCCAACTGAGCTGAAGTAAAATCCTGTGACATGTTCTTACCAAAACCGGGTTTTCTTCTCAGGACACTAATAGTGTGTAAAATAATAAAAGATACTAATACTAATCCAACCAGACATTGGAATAGCTGTGGAAGACATGGACTTTTTGATTTATGGTTCTTTTTCCAGTATTTCTGTCAATCGATTTCTGGCATTTAATCTCATAATGTGGATAATGGCAATATCTTACCTTTAGCATCACTCTATACCACTTCCTCATATGATACTCTACCTTGTTAATAAGTCACTTTTTAATAGTTGTGAATATTTCATTTAGTTGTTAATTATAATAGTTATCATTGAGTTGTTATCATTAATAGTCACTTACTGTGTTGTTAACATGGATTATCACATTTAATTTTTTTTGGTGGTGGTGGTGGTTCTGCTGAGGATTGAACCCAGAGCTTCACACGCATGCTCTACCACTAAGATACACCCACAACCCCACAATAACTAACTTTTAAAGATGAGGAAACTGGCTCAAAATGTTTAGATAATTTACCCATGATTACATAGCTAATAAATGTTGTTTTCAACTACCTGTATGATAGGCTAGAAAGACAGGGAGATTTGGGGGATATGGAAAGAGAAAGAATTTTCATCCCAGGGTCTGGTTTGAGTCTCACCATTTGAGAATCAGGAACTTTGACACAACTACCAAGAAAACTGCTGTGAGGCTGCCTGCATAGAGACATTAGTTTGGGAAGACATTTTAAATAATTAAAATGTTAAAATAGCAATAAGCCATGCTTGGGATAAAAATGTATGTAACTTTTGAGTTTGACCTTGCTTTCCCCTCTGTAATTCTGTGCTTCTTTGAGACATGCCCAGGCAATTCCCTCGTAATTCTTTTCTTGAAGCTGTACAATGTACCTTCTGAACCACCTTATGATCTCATTTTACTAAAGAGAAGTTCCTCCAACAGAAAAACCTAAACAATGGAACTTCTTCTTTTGTTCTTATTGGCACCTCCCCTAAGCCGTGACAGGGGCCTTTCTAGGTGGAGCTTGAGGCTCATGTCATGCTAGTTAGGTGCCCAAGACTGATATCACAAGGGGAGTGCCCTAGGTCAAATAAAACTGGAGGGAACATGTACCCATGGGCTTCTCTTTTCTCTCTTGGGAAGTCCATGTCCAGGTCTTGGATGTGTATGTGTTTGTCTGTGTGTGTCTCTCTCTCTCTTTCTGTGCCCATATGTACTCTGAAGTGTGTACTTAATAAACTGTACCATTGTTTCACTCTCTCTGAGTCATCCTGAAATTCTTTTCTGCCACAAAGCAAGTACCTGGCTTAACCTGAGTAGAGGTTCCAAGAGTAACTCCTCAGGCTAGATGGCAACACTGGGTTGCATCCCTCTGCAGCATTGCTGGTAACAATAGAATTCTCCAATTTACAGATATGGACACTGAGCCTTAGAAAATCACATATGACCAGTCACCATGGTGCATGCTTATATTATATATAGATATATAGCTATCTCTCTCTCGTGTGTGTGTGTGTGTGTGTGTGTGTGTGTGTGTGTGTGTGTGTGTATTTGTTGTTGTTAGGTGCTGTCGAGTCAGTATCCAACTCATAGTGACCCTCATAGGGTCTTCAATGGCTGACTGTTTCGGGATTGCCTTGGGAGTGGATTGCCAGGTCCTTCTCCCATTTTTGTGGTGCTGGGAATTGAACTCGGGACCTCAGAGACTGCAGCACAGCACTCTACCAATTGAGCTAAATCCCAGCCCATTGTGTATGTGTGTGTGCGTGTGTGTATACATATGTATATGTGTGTGTGTGCCATACAGCCCTGGCATCTGATCTTGTCAAATCTTAGAAGCTAAGCAGGATTGGGCCTGGTTAGTACTTGGATGGCACACTGCCTGGGAATACTGGGTGCTGTATACTTGGAAGGACCCAATCAGCCCATCAGAAACCCTATGACTAGCAGAGGAGCACTGACAATAGCCAGGCAAGGCACAGTAGCAGATGGTGTTTCATCTGTTGTACCTAGGGTCACTATGAGTCACACTCACCTCAACAGCACCTAACAACATATATGCATATATATATATATACATATATATATATATGCATATATATAGGCATATATATATGCCTATATATATGAATTTATGGCTTTTGAAATTACATTGCTCAAAGGTGGCCCAGGAAGTACATTATATAGATTTACAGATAAGAAAGGAGCACTGTTAAGATGCATGGGTCAAAATAGCCAAAGAAATGCTTATTACATCTAGTCACAAGGAATGCTGATATCTAGGCATGCTGATGATTAACATGGTTCATAATCATGTTTTTCATATTCTCAGAGAAGCACAGGATTAGAGGAGACAGTAAGGTTAAACTCAAAGGCCACATACATTTGACCCTAAGCATGACTGTTTTAGCATTTTCATTTTAAATATCTCCCCAAGATAATGTTCTGTGAAGGCCATCCTGACAACAGTTTTTTTTTTTTTTCAGCTGTGCTAAAATCCTTGATTCTCAGCTGACAAGACTCAAACCAGATCCCAAGGTGAAAGCTCTTTCCTTCCAACATCCCTTTAATCTTCCCTGTATTTCCACCCTGAGCAGAATTTTTATTTATTTATCTATTTATTTACTTATTGCGGTGCTGGGAATCCATCCAAGGGCGTTATACACAGAAGCAGGCCTACTACCACTGAGATATACCCACAGTGGATCAATAGAATTTTAGCATTTAGGAATGAATGAAGGGCTAGGAGTATAGCTCAATGGTAGAATGCTTGTCTAGCAGAGAGGCCCTTGGTTCCATCCCCAGCACCAAAAACAAATACAATAAAGTATATTACTTTGTTGGCCAGGATGGCACAAGCCTGTAAATTCAGAACTCAGGAGGTGGAGGCAGGAGAATTGTGAGTTAGAAGCCAACCAGGGATACATACTGAGACCCTGACTCAAAAAGCCAAAATGAAAACAAAACAAACAACAAAAAGAATGAATGACAGCTGGGTGTGGTGGCACAGGCCTATGATCCCAGCAGCCAAGAGGTTGAGGCAGAATTACCCAGAGTTCAAAGCCAGCCTGGGCTACATAGTGAGACTCTCTCCCAAACAAAATAAAATAAAAAACTAAGAATGAATGAGTGAATCTCTAATTATGTCCTTCTTGGCTCCTTATTAATAATTACAAGGAACTGGGCCTAGTGGTGCATGCAGATCATCTCAGCCCATAATCCCAGCATCTGGAAGGCTGAAGCAGGAGGATCTGCTCAAGTCTGATGCCAGCCTGGGCTACACAGTGAGTTCCAGGGCTACACGAGATCCTGTCTCAAAACAACAAAAATAGCTGGGCATGGTAGCACTCACCTGTCATCCCAGTGACTCAGGAGGCGGTGGCAGGAGGATCACAGATTCGAGGTCAGAAGCAGTCTGTATAATTTAGCAAGATTCTGTCTCAAAATAAAAAGCAAAAAATGGGCTGGGGATGCAGGTCAGTGGTAGAGCACTTGCAAAACATGTGTGAGGTCCTAGGTTTAACCACTCAGCATGGGAAAACAAACAAACAAACAAACGAAAAGGGGAGCCAGGTGCAATGGCACATACCTGTAAGCCCAGTGATTTGGGAGGCATTGGGAGGCAGGGGTAGAACTGTGAATTCAAGGCTAGAGGCAGCCTGTATCATTTAACAAATCCCTGACTCAAAATAAAAAATAAAAAATAGGCTGGGAGTGCAGCACAGCAGTGGAGCATTTGTAGAGTGTACACAACACCCTGGGTTCAATACCCAAATAGTGCAAAAAATAGATAAATGAATAAAAATTAAAATGGGTTTTAGGATACAACTCAGTGGTAGAGTGCTTGCAAAGTATATGCAAGACCATGGGTTCAAACCCCTAGTATTGGAAAAAAAAAAAATCACTGGTGCACTGGTAAATGGCTGTAATCCCAGCAACTCAGCAGGCAGATTGCAAATCCAAGGCCAGAGGCAGCCTCTCTAATTTAATGAGACCGTGTCTCAAGATAAAAAATAAAAAAAGGGGTTGGGGGTACAGTATAGTGGTAGAGCACTTGCAAAGTATACGTGAAGTCCTCGGTTCAACCTCCCAGTTCCACACACACACACAAATCATCATATGGTATACAAGTACATATAAATAAATTGCTTTCTTGAAATTAATTTTAGTTTTTAATTTTTGCATACATTGCAAGTGTTCTACCACTGAGCTGCACCCCCAGCCCCCTTTTCTTTAACATTAAAAACGCTTTTTAATTTCATTTCATTTTTTTGGTTTTTTGAGACAAGATCTTGCTGGGTAGCCCAGGCTGTCCTGGAGCTCTCTACGTAGACTGGGCTGGCCTTGAATTCACGTTAATTCTCCTGCTTCAGCCTCTCCAGTGCTGGGACTACAGGTCTACACTACCACATCGGGCTTTGTAGAATTTTTTTATGTTAAGACAGAGTCACCTAAACTACTCAGGCTGCCTCTGGCCTCAAATTTCTGATCCCCCTGCCTCTTAAATCCCTGGATTACAGGCATGTGCCACCACACCTTGCTGGAATTAACAGTTTAAACTAAGATAAATGAACATAGATAGATACAAGTATATTTTTAAATTTCTTTAAAATGCCTTCCACCACTTTTTCTCTTGCCTCACATTTTAGTTTTCCTCTCCCACCACACATAAACAAATCATTCTGAAGAAAATAGCTACACACTGTTAATCTGCAAACTTAAATTGATGTTTTGAAAGAACAGCCCAAATCCTGAGGCCCATTTGTATATAGAACTAGATGTGAAGGATACACTAAGATTCCTTGGCAAACTTTTATCTCACTTAACAAACACATGGGAATTCTGAGGCTATGAATGAATGATTTCTTCTCTCTGTCATTTATAAAAATGAGAGAAAGAGAAATCCCACCGTAGTAGGTGTCCATCTGTCAGGCTATATTAAGCGAAGGAGATTCTTCTCATTTCAAAATAGTTTCTTAGGATCCTTGGCACTTTCTCCTTGTGAAACACAGAAAAAAATATATTTAAAAAGGGAAATAATCCCAGCACTTGGGAGGCTGAGGCAGGAGGACTGATTCAAGTTCAAGGCCAGCCTGGGCTACACAAAAAGGTCATAAAAAGGGAATTAAACTAGAAACAGAGAACTCAACAACCCTATTTTGCTCAACGGTCTACATTATCCTATTAAAACAAACAAAAATTATCCTACTAAAACAAACAAACAAAGCCTGAGTAACCCAGGAGGCAGAGGCCAGAAGCAGCCTGTGTAAATTAGCGAGACCCTGCCTCAAGATAAAAAAGGAAAAAGGGGCTGGAGGTGCAGCTCAGTTACGGAGCGCTTGCTAGTATGCGCGAGACCCTGGATTCAGCCTCCAGTACTGCACGCACACACAAAAAGGACAGTCATGAGCATCGAGTATTCAAAGACTTTCGAGTATTTAAAAACTAAGTAGCCGCCAGATCCCTAAAGTCATTCTTAGCTCCTTAATAGTAGGTTTCGGGGCTGAGTTCTACTAATATTGTCTCCGGCCGGTAGCCGTCGTGCGTCCGGTGACGCAACACGAGATACCTGTCGCCCGGCTGTCAAGATGGCGGCCCCCAGAAGCTGTTTTCTGTGGAGCTACTGGGGCCGTGTGTGGTCGCGGGCAATGCGGGGCTGCGGGATCTCGGAGCTTCATAGCTCCTGGCCCTGGAGCCCGCTGGGTGTGCGGCTCTTGTCCCAAGAGAAGCGAGCAGCGGACACGCATTTCGGGTTTGAGACTGTGTCGGAGGAGGAGAAAGGGGGCAAAGGTGAAAGGGGCGAGAGGGCGGATGGAGGGATCTGTCCGTCTTTGAACTAGTTTCTTCTCTTCAACCAAGGGTTGATTTAACGTCCTGTTAGCCGTAGTGCTGCTATCTGTACAATCCTGAATTCTAAGGAATGTCCTCCTTGCCCATCTTGGCAAAGCTTAGATGTTCCCTCTTTTTTCTCTCTCTCTCTCTTCGGTATTGGGGCGCTAAACCCAGGGCCTTGCGCATATTTTTTGCACACGCAGTACCACTGAGCTGCACTCCCAGCCCCTTTAAAATTTTTTTTTTCTTGAGACAGAGTCTCGCTAAACTACGCAGGCTGTCTCTGGCCTCAAACCTGCGAGAGTCCTGTCTCCGCCCTCCCGAGTTGCTGGGATTACAGGTTTGCACCACCATTCCTGG
Organism: Pedetes capensis; assembly: GCA_007922755.1. Classification (NCBI taxonomy): domain Eukaryota; kingdom Metazoa; phylum Chordata; class Mammalia; order Rodentia; family Pedetidae; genus Pedetes; species Pedetes capensis. The sequence goes on from VMDO01001810.1 coordinate 150,613, forward strand.
TTTGACGACCTCTTTTTAAGGAAAATAAAGCCCATCAATTGGGCGTTTATGATGTGCCAGGCGCCGTGTAAACATTTTTTCCACAGTTCTCATTTTACCTTTCCAATGGTGAGTATTGTTATCCCCATGTTAGGAAATTGAAACTTGAAGATTAAGCAACAACTTGCCCTACCTAGTAAGTGGCTATACTGGTATTCCAATACAGTTTAGTCTGACTCCAGAGTCCACGTTCTTAGCCTCTTGGTAAAGAGAGAGGCCATTTTATGTAGAAAGGAAGAAGGAAGCTATCTTCTTTGTGCCTCAGCTTCCAGATTTGCCAAGTAGGAATAGTAGTAACCTCTCCGTTGGATTTCTTGTATCCGATTACTTCATACATCAACGCCATTTGAACACTTCCTTTCACATAGTAGGGCTCAATTAATGTTCGATATTTTTGAGCAGTTTCTTGATGTCAGCCGTGTGTCAAAGGAATGGGAAAGGAAAAGACTGTTTTTAAACTCAACATGCCATCTGTAATGAAAAAGGTATTATATCCATTTTACAAACGGATAGGGTGAAGTTCAGAAAGTTCCTTCAGTAGTTGGAGGATCACCCAGGAAATAAGAAAAGAGCCGACAATGGAATTTCCCATCCTTATAAAGACTACATTGCATTACCTTCCCCCTCAGCCTTGCTGAATATATATATATATATATATATATATATATATATATATATATGTAGTTCTACTGCAAGTCTTTGGACATTAAGTTTAAATTATTATTTCACAGGACTGTGATTGGCCGGAAAGCTAAGACAGTGGCTCATTCATTTCCATATCCTCAGTGCTTGATGCACATTAGGAACTTGATAACTGCTTGTGAACTGAAATAAGTGGAGCCAAGTAAAACAATAGCAAGCACTTTTTAGGGTCTGAAACCTTTTAAAATACTTTACATTAATTCTTGTAAATACAATCCTGTGAGGTAGAAATGATTAGTCTGACTTTATAGATGAAGAAACTGTGAAACCAAAATATTAAGTCACTTCCCCAAGATTCTGCTAGTGAGAGGCAATACTGGGATTTGAATCTAGAAGAGTTGCTCCCAGTTGTTCTTATCCAGTATTTAATAACAATGATATTAATGACTCACTTTTATATTGTTATCTCACAGTGTATATTCAATATTTCACACAGTGCCAAACAGGGAAGGATTTACCAACTGACCTAAATAATGCATTCCAACTTGAGAACTGAGGTTGAAGTCCAGACTGACTTCACTTTACACAGTAATTCAGGACTGTAAAAATTACCATGCAAGCTGAGATCATGTACAATGATCTTAATAATCAATGGGAAAATTACAATTGTTCCATGACTTTTAAAATTTATTCAGGCCAGGATATAGCTCAGTGTAGTACACATGCTTTGCATATTCAAGGCCCTGATTCAACCCTTAGCACCAAAAAAATTAAAAAAAAATGAAAATCAAAATCAAAAACTCTGTCAGCAATAAATATATAGGGAAATAAAAATATTGTAAAGCCAATATTTATTTGTCATACTAAAATTAGATTTAATTAAGATATTAGTCTTTGAACTTAAGTGTAATTTTTTTTTCCAAAAAGGATCTTGCAATTCACCCCAGGCTGGCCTTGAATTTATGATCCTCCTGCTTCAGGCTCCTAAATGCTGGGATTATAGGAGTGTTCCACCATGCCCAACAAAGTCTAAATTTTAAAAATTTTGAAACCAGGAATGTATATTTTATCTCTGGATCTTCCCATTCTGGACATTTTGTATAAATGGGGTCATACAGTGTGCAGCCTTTTGTGTCTGGCTTTTGTCAGGTAACATAATATTTTTAGAATTCATCCATGTTGTACTGTGTATCTGAACTTTTTATAGCTGAATATTCCATTGTATGGATGTACCACACTGTTTATCCATTAACCAGTTGGTTTCTTTGTATTTCTTGGCTGTTATGAGTCATGCTGTAGCAAATATTTGTATTTAAGTTTTTTGTCAACATACATTATATAATGGTGTATATTTTATATTTACTTCTGGCAAACTTTTCTCTGTTGTTACATGCATATAAATTTAGAATTATAATCTCAAAAAAAATTCTGATAAAAAATTGGAAACACTGAAAATAAAATTGTTTTCTTTGTAAAAAAAAAAAAAAATTATCTACTCGATGTTAAAACACTTGCCTTACTTGCATGAGGCCCTAGTTTCAATCCTGGCATTGAAAAAAAAAATGCTCAACACAAAGTCATCCAATCACTTGAGCAAATTTCTCCTTTGGGCTAGGAATGTAGGTTAGTGGTAGAGTGCTTGCCTATCATGCATCAAACCCTGAGTTCAATCTCCAGCACTGTAAAGAAAGAAAAAAAAATTAAAAATAAAATAAATTATCAAGAGTAGTTTGGGCCGGCCACTGTGGCTCACGTGGGTTGGGATTTAGCTCAGTTGGCAGAGCACTGCTCTGCAGTCTCTGAGGTCCCGAGTTCGATTCCCAGCACCACAAAATGGGAGAAGGACCTGGCAATCCACTCCCAAGGCAATCCCCAAGCAGTCAGCTATTGAAAACCCTATGAGGGTCGCTATGAGTCGGATATCGACTCGACAGCACCTAACAACAACTGTGGCTCATGCCTCTTATCCTAGCAATGCAGAAGGTGGAATAGGGGGGAGGGATCACAGATTTGAGGCCAGAGGCAGCCTACATAACTTAGTGAGATCCTGTCTCAAGATAAAAAAATAAAAAAGGGCTGGGGATACAGCAGCCCAGTGGTAGAGCACTTGCAAAGTATCAAGGAGGCCCTGGGTTTAATCCCCAAGTATTACCAAAAAAAAAAAAAAAAAAAGATTAAAAAGAAAAGTAGTTTGAACACTGTTTGCTACCTTCATGTCATATAATTACAATAGAGAATGAACATATTTTCTATGCGTTGGTGAATTGCCCTAACTTCTTTCTAAAGTGTTTGTAAGCATCTAACATTTTATTCTTTGTAGTATTATGAAGTATCTTTTTTTTTTTTTTTTTTTTTTTTTTTTTTTTTTTTTTTTTTTTTTTTTTTTTTTTTTTTTTTTTTTTTTTTTTTTTTTTTTTTTTTTTTTTTTTTTTTTTTGCAGTACCAGGGGTTGAACCCAGGGCCTCGTGCTTGCGTGCTTTGCAAGTGCTGGACCACTAAGCTACACCCCCAGCCCATTTTTCTACTTTTTGAGACAGGGTCTCCTTTGGTCTCGAACTTGCGATCCTCCTGCCTCCACCTCCCGAGCTGCTGGGATTACAGGTGTGTGCCACCACGCCTGGCAAGTATCTTCCTTTTATGTGAATTTTCTTGCTAGTATCCCTTCCTGTGGGACATCTTCAGTCTTTTTGTCACACCTGTGTTCCTCATTTATGTCAAATTCATCCTCATGAAGTTCCTCTAGCTGTATACTTCACACTTCTCTAGTGGCAGTCGTGGCAGCATTCCCATGATCACTTCATCCCTTAACTCCATTGGCATTAATTTTAATTCCACTCCCACCAGTGTACCATTATCACTTTTCATTTCTTTGCTGCATCTTTTTTTTTTTTTTTTTAAGACAGAATCTTGCTGTCTAGACCAGGTTGTCCTGGAACTCACTCTGTAGACCAGGCTGGCCTTGAACTCACATTGTGTTTCAGCCTCTCAAGTACTGGGATTATAGTTGTGTGCCACTCTTCCTGGCTCAAATGTAGCTTTAAAGGAAATAACTCTGTCTTGGATGGTAGACTCCTCTTTCTAGCTATTCTCAAATCTCACATTCTGTTTTGGTCCTATGGAGAAAATTCATGAGAGCCTTCTACAGTATGACTTGGACCTGATTCACATTTTGTCTTCCATCTGCTCACCAAACTGTTCCTGAGATTCTCAGTGATAGATTCAAGCAGAGATGAGCTGAGGTCTTCCTGTCTATTAGTCATGTATCTTCCTCATGGGTTTTGTTGACTTTTATTATACTGACCATTAGAAAAATTCTAATTCTAGAGGATGTGGCCAAATGGTAAAACACTTTCCTAGCATGTATGAGGCCCTGGGTTCAATTCCCAGTACCTCTAAATAAATAAATAAATAAGCCAAGCACCATGGGGTATACCTGTAATCCCAGTGACTTAGTGGGCTGAGGCAGGATGATCTCAAGTTCAAAGCCAGAGGCAGCCTGTGCAATTTAGCAAGACCCTGTCTTAGATTTAAAAATAAAAAAGAGGACTGGGGAATGCAGCTCAGTGGTAGAGTGCCCCAGTTTCAGTCCCCTAGTACAGAAAGAAGAAAAACAATTTCCTCTACCCCATCCTTCAGGAAACATCTATTTAGTACCAAATATACGCATACATTGGTAGTGTGCTGCTCCATACTCTGAGGACATGGGTTTGATCTCCAGCACCACAAAAATGGGAGAAGCATGTGGCAGCCCACTTCTGAAGCAATCCCCAAAACAATCAGCCTCTGAAAACCCTACGGGAGTTGCTACGCATCAGCCCCACCTCAAAGGCACCTAACAACAACAACAAATATGCTTACATTATTACAAGATACTAGTTCTAGATAAAGATAACTAAGACACCAGAGAAGAGATTTCCTTCTTTCTTTCTTTCTTTTTTCTTTTCTTTTTTTTTTCTTTTTTTTTTTTTTTTTTTTGGAGTACTGGGGGTTGAACCCAGGGCCTCGTGCTTGCGTGCCTTGCAAGTTTTGTACCATTTGTGTACCCTCAGCCCATTTTTTTTTTTTTTTTTACTTTTTGAGACAGGGTCTCGCTAAATTACACAGACTGCCTCAGGTCTGGAACTTTCGATCCTCCTGCATCTGCCTCCCGAGTCGCTGGGATTACAGGCATGTACCACTGCGTGCCAGCCCGAGATTGATTTCTTATATGAAGTACTTTTAAGTCTCTTTGTTAAAAGGCAAGGTTAAGATGTAGATTTTGGGTATCAGGTATTGTACATTAGCTTTACCTTGCAAAGACAGGCAGTTTCAAAGGGAGAAGAGCTTCTTCCTCATTTTCATTTAGGGTTTTTCCATGTTCAGCCTGCTAATAACACAACTGTGTTTCTCCCATGTCAGTCTACCAGGTGTTTGAAAATGTGGCCAAGAAGTATGATGTGATGAATGATATGATGAGTTTTGGCATCCATCGTGTTTGGAAGGATTTGCTACTTCAGAAGATGAACCCGTTACCTGGGACCCAACTGCTTGATGTAGCTGGAGGCACAGGTAATGCCAAGTTTGGTGTCCTTACGTACCATTGAACATCTTTTATAGCAATGTTAGAGAATTTCTTCTACAGAAATTATTGTCTTGTACTGGAATGAACTAGCTTACTTGCCATTATCCTGAAGATGGTAACTGAAAGTCAATATGCTTTTAACTCCTGGGGAAGGTGTACAAAAATGTCAATCAAAAGCAGCTTTGTGCCAGGCGCAGTGGTGCATACCTGTAATTCCAGCGGCTTTGGAGGCGGAGGCAGGAGGATCGCAAGTTCGAGACCAGAGGCCGTCTGTGTAATTTAGCGAGACCCTGTCTCAAAAAGTAAAAAAAATGGGCTGGGGGTGCAGCTGAGTGGTTCAGCACTTGCAGAGCATGCAAGTGCAAGGCACTGTGTTCAACTCCCAGTACCACACACACACACACACAAAAGCAGCTTTGTGGGGCTGGGGCTTTAGCTCAGTTGGTAGAGTGCTTGCTTAGCTTGCATGAGTCCCAGGGTTTGATCCCCAGCACTGAAAAAACAATAAACTAAAATAAACCATTTTTATCAAAAGCAGCTTTGTGGTCTGGCACACCCCTGTCATCCCAGCGACTCAGGAGGCTGAGGCAGAAGGATGGAGAGTTTGAGGCCAGAGGCATCCTGCGTAACTTAATGAGACCTTTCTCAAAATAAAAAATAAAGGTTTTGGGATGCAGCACTCTGGTGGAGAACTTGCCTAGCATGCGCAAGGCCCTGGGTTCAACTCTCAGAACTGCAAAAAATAAAAGTTAAAAAATTAAAAAAGGGTTTTGTGATGCCAGGTGTGGTGGCACACGCTTTGTAATCCCAGCAACTTGGGAGGCAGAGGCAAGAGGATCACAAGTTCGAGGCCGGAGGCAGCCTGCGTAACTCAGTGAGATGTTGTCTCAAAATAAAAAATACAACATGGTTTGAGGGTACAACTCAGTGATAGAGCACTTGCCTAGCATGTGTGAGATCCTGAGTTCAATCCCCTAGCATTGAAAAAATAAAAATAAAAAAGTAGGTTTATCCTGTCCCCTTTCTAAAACAGGATTACGAAGTAAAAAGACCAAGTTTTGATTCCAGTGACATTTCATCTTCTGAATGACTGTTTTATTTATTTATTAGAAAAAAACCTTTTTGGTGCTGGTGATGGAACCTAGAAGCGCATGTTAGGCAAGTGCTCTGTTACTGAACTACAGCCCCAGCCTGTTTTATCTTCTCAATGCCTGTTTTATCTTCAGTTTAACCTTTAACTCACTTTCCCTCTCTCTTTGCATATTACATAAGCTTCCTAGACAGCCTTTTCTACCTAATCCTCTATAGAATCAGATATTAAAGGCTCAATTATTATGTGTGGTTCTTTGTCACTTGTACACTGAGCATTTAGGAGGAAAATGTCATGAGTTTCTGATGTATCTTGGTGGCTGGCAGTATATCTCAATGGTAGAGTAATTCCTACCATGTTTGAGGCCCTGGGTTTGATCCCCAACAGTGCAAAAACGAACAAATGAAACAAAACAAAACAAAAATAAAAAACTAAAAACCCTAGCACAACGTAAATGCTATGTAAAGAGTTGTTATGCTGCATTGTTTAGGGAGTGATGACAAGAATAAAAATCTGTACATGTTCGATATAGACAACCAGTATAGGTCTAACTCTTTTTTTGATCTGTGGTTGCTTAAATCTGTGAATGTAGAACCTGTGGTTGTAGAGAATTGTCTGTATAGACTCATGTTATTTATATAAAACTTACTTTAAGCTGGGCATGGTAGTTGCCCATGTATAATCCCAGAACTCAGGAGGCTGAGGCAGGAGGAGGCAGGAGTTCAAGGCCAGTATGGCCAACATAGTGAGACCTATGTCAAAAAAAAAATTGTGAATCACAAAGCCAAATAAGATCTTTAAAATAGGTGGGCATGGTGCACGTCTGTAATCCTGTGACTGAGACACTGAGGTAGGAGGATCGAAAGTTCAAGGCCAGAGGTAACCTGTATAACCAAGCAAGACCCCGCCTCAAAATGAAACATGAAAAACAGGCTAAGAGGATGCAGCCCAGTGGTAAAGCACTTGCAAAGTGTGTGCAAGTCCCTAGGGTTCAACCCCCAAGTACTGCCAAAAAAAAAAAAAAAAAAAGAGAGAGAGAGAGAGAGAGTGAGAGAGAGTGAGAGAGAATGAGAAAAAGAAAAGATTATTGTTGAAAAGAGTAGAAAGTTCCATTTTCATACACTTCTCCGCTCCTGTACCTTTGTTGCTCCTTTTGGGCCTAAGAAATGGCGTGGGGTTTTTTTGGTTTTGGGGTTTTGGTTTGCATCTTTCTTCTTGTTGGCTTCCCACAGGTGACATTGCATTCCGGTTCCTTAATTATGTTCAGGCACAGCAGCGGGGGAAGCAAAAGAAACAGTTAAGGGCCCAACAAAATTTATCCTGGGAAGAAATTGCCAAAAAGTACCAGAATGAAGAGGATTCTTTGGGTGGTTCCCAGGTCATGGTCTGTGACATCAACAGGGAGATGCTAAAGTTTGGAAAGCAGAAAGCTATTGACCAAGGATACAAATCCGGTAAGTCCTACAGAAGCAGACATAGAGGAACTATATATATGTTTATAAAACACAGTGAATAACATCAAACGTTAAAATGCTTTATATTCAGCTTTCAGAAACTTGCAGTTAGACAAGAGTTGAAAATCATATATATGGCTGAGTACAGCTTATAAAGTGGTATAGACGTTGTTACAGCAACTTGTTGAGCTTGGTAAACAGCCCTGTGTGATGAGGACATAATCAAAGCCCAGAGAGGTTAAGGAACTGACTGAAGTCACACAACTTTCAAGTTGTTGTTGTTGTTAAGTGCCGTTGAGGTGGGTACGACTCATAGCAACCCTTTGTACAACAGAACAAAACACTCCCAGACACTGTGCCAGGCACGTGATATCTTTTATGTTTAAGCTCAGTGTTGCACACACAGTGTTGATCTATCTAATTGAGGGTCTTCCTTTTTTTCATTGACTTGCCATTCTCCAAAACATGATGTCCTTCTCCAGGTATTGGTCCATCCTGACAACATGTCCAAAATATATAAGATATAGTCTTGCCATCCTTGCTTCCAAGGAGCACTCTGGTTGCACTTCTTCTAGGATAGATCTGTTGGTTCTTTTGGCAGTCAATGGTATATTCACTATGTGTCTCTAGTACCGTAATTTAAAAGCATCTATTCTTCTCCTGTCTCCCTTGTTCAATGTCCAGTTTTCACAGCCATATGATGCAACTGAAAATACCATGGCATGAGTCAGGTGCACCTTCACCTTCAATGTTATGTCTTTACTTTTCAACACTTTAAAAAGGTCTTTTGCCACAGTTTTTCCCAATGCAATGTGTGTCTGCATTTCTTGGCTGCTGTTTCCATGGGTATTGATTATAGAACGAAGTAAAACAAAGTTTTGGACAGCATCAATCTTTTCTCCATTTGTCATGAAGTTCCTTGGTGACCCAGTTGTAAGGATTTTTGTTTTGTTGATGCTGAGGCACAATCCATACTGTTCTTCATCAGTAAATGTTTTAAATCTTCTTCACTTTCAGCAAGCAGAGTTGTGTCATCTGCATAACTCTGGTTGTTAATGAGTCTTCCTCCAATCGTGATGCCGTGCTCGTCTTCATAAATTTCAGTTTCTCAGATTATTTGCTAAATTGGAGCTCAATCTTTGGTTCTCAGCTTTCGGACTCTGACGTGGAAGTTTTGCTCCAGAGCTCCCTACTGGATAAGCCTATCACAACTGCATCAAGATCTAAAAACTTCTCCTGCTTGGTCTTTCTTCTTCTTCCCTTATCTTCCCGAAGTGTCATCTCTACCATCATCAAAATCAAAAAACAAAACAAAAAAATCTTTTGCACCCCTTGCTCTATTTCAGCATCTGTTTCTCGTAGTACCCAACTGACCCAGTCAGAGAAACACACAAAGCTAGGTGGTGATACATGCCTGCAATCCCAGCATTTGAGACAAGAGAATCACAAATTTAAGGCACACCTGGGCTAAAATGGCAAGACCCTGACTGAGAAGAAAAGAGAAGAGAAAGACTCATATATTCTTCCTCAAACTTCCCTACTGTGGTAGACACCAACAGCAAGTAGGCAAGTGACTGCTTATCTCTAGGACCCCACTGTAAGCTCAAAATAAAGAACCATTTGTGCTATAGCACAAAAAAAAAAAAAAAAAGAAATTAAATTTTAAAAGCTGAGCATAATGATGCACACCTATAATCCCAGCACTGGGGAGGCTGAGGCAGTAGGATCGCAAGTTTGAGGCTAGCCTGGACTCCATAGCAGGACCCTGCCTCAAAAACAAAGGTCAGCCTCAGCTATATAACAAGACCTTGCCTCAAAAACAAATAAATAAATGTAAATTTTGTATTTGCTTGTTTATTTTCATATTTTAAAATGCTTGTACCCCCAACTTTTTCAAATTCATTAATGATTCTGGAAGCTGCACACTGGTGACCCTGCTTTTCAGGCCTGCTGTACTGCCCTCTTCCAGGCTGGCCAGGCACTGCAGATAGCCACAGTGAGAAGAAAGGGTGTAGAACAAAGAGAAGAAAGTCCCTCAGGTTGACATCAGCATTTCTCTTTCCTCCCTCCCCCACCATGAATGTCTGGTTATTTTAGCCCAATTCTTCATGTTTCTCCTTCTGTCCCCAGAAGGAGCTGCGTGGATGAACTGCAGCCCACTTGGCCCCCTCATTGAAGGGACGCTTTTGTTAGCCATCCATACTAATGACAAGGCAGTCAGTCACTAGTATTTTTAGACATGTTTTTTAGACAAAGGCACTGTGTTTTCTTATTCCTCCTGACAAGGGTGTTTCCCTTCTCTCTGGTGCTCAGCCATAAAGAATGGAGGACAAAGATATTGAAATGAAAGGTAACATTCCATTTCTGGAATCATCTCTTCTATAGCATAGCTTGCCCTTCAGACTCTCCTAACTGCCAAGACAAATGCATCTGCATAGGAATTATTAAGTGCTGCATAGTACAGTTTTATTTCTTCTTTGCTTCATCAATCACTAATACTACCTTTGCAAAACATCATGCAAAAACAAATTGAAACTAAGTAGGAGGATCCCAGAAGGATCCCAGAAGTTATATAATAAATGTAAAAGTTAACAAAGGTGGTTTTTATGTATAACACTGTTATGTGGTTTTGTTTTGTTTTGTTTTGTTTTCCTTCTAGTGCTGGGGATTGAACCCAGGACCTTGCACATGCTAGGCAAGCTCTCTATTACTACCGGTTATAACCCCAGCCC
>VMDO01001810.1:161230-185070 GCA_007922755.1 Pedetes capensis
TTTTTTTTTTTTTTTTTTTTTTTTTTTTTTTTTTTTTTTTTTTTTTTTTTTTTTTTTTTTTTTTTTTTTTTTTTTTTTTTTTTTTTTTTTTTTGGGGGTACTGGGGGTTGAACCCAGGGCCTCACGCCTGCATGCTCTGCAAGTGCTGGACCACTGAGCTGCACCTCAGCCCATTTTTTTTACTTTTTGAGACAGGGTCTTGCTAAATTACGCAGTCTGCCTCTGGTCTCGAACTTGCAATCCTTCCACCTCCAGAGCCGCTGGGATTACAGGTGTGTGCCACCACACCCGGCTATTTTTTAAGTTTTTGAGTCAGGATCTGTCTCAGAAAGCTATAGAGGCTGCCTCTGGCCTCAAACTTGCAATCCTCCTGGCTCTGCCTACCAAGTTGGGATTAAAGGAGTGCATTACTGTGCCTAGCTTAGTTTAAAGATCTTACTTGGTTTTATTTGTGATTCTACAATTGGGCAACATTTCATAAAATAAAATAAGTATTTCAATGGGCCAAGCAAAAGAGGTTAGCTTTATAAATAGATAAAGGCTGAAGAAGGCAGAAACAAAAGAACCAAAAGCATATTGGGAATTTAAAGTTACTTTCCTTGTAAGATGAGGCCAGAATAGTAGAAAAATAACTGATTAGTTAATATCAGATTACTTCAGGTTATTTTTTTGTAAGGATTGAAGTCAGAAAAAACTTCATAGTCATGCTGATTGAAACTAGACTGGGAAATCTGGGTATTATTTCTCCTGGTTCTCAGAACATCAGATAAACAGATTATTTTCAGCTCAAAGATATGGAACTTCAGTGTGACTCCATTTTTATTTTTAGCTTGGTCTGTTGGGACCTAGTGTAGGAGCTTAGTCCAAGATAGTGGCCTCCTGTAGTTTTCATTTAATAATGTTGAAGCCAAAAGTGTCCTTTGAGGACATAGCCACTCTGACAAGGGGAGATCGGAGGGTGTTTTCTGAATTCAGAACCAGGCTAAGTGTCTGGACATTTTCTGTCTGACTCTAATGGAATTAATGCAGAAATTCCTCAGTATCCACAGGAGATTGGTTCCAAAAACTCCTTCAGATATCAAAATCTGCAGATGCTTCAGTCTCTTATATAAAATGGCATAGAAGCCCGCTGCAGTGGCACGTACCTATATCCCAGTGATTTGGGACACAGAGCCAAGAGGATCTCAGGTCGAAGGCCAGAGGCAGCCTGTGTAACTTAGTAAGACCCTGTGTCAAAATAAATAAAAAAATTAAAAATGGGCTATGGGTACAGCTCAGTGATAGAGCACTTGCAAAGTATGTGTGAGGCCCTGTTTTCAACCCCAAGTACAGGGAAGAAAAAAAAAAGAGCACCCAAGAGGCTGAGGCAGGAAGATCACAAGTTCCAGACCAGCCTAGATGACATAAGAAATTCTAGGCTAGCGTGGGCCACAAAGCCAAGACCCTGTCTCAAAAAAATAAAAATAAATAAAAATTTAAAAATACACACACACACACACACACACACACACACACACACGCATGCACGCACACACACGAATGAATAAATAAATATTGAAAATGACACAGTAGTTGCCTATAACCTGCACATAGACTTCTGTGTACATTTTGTTGTTGTTTTTGCTTTTTGAGACTGGGTATCACTGTGTAGTCCAGGCTGGCTTCAAACTCTTGAGCCTGCCTCACTGCCTCAGCTTCCTGAGTGCTGAGATTATAGGTGTGTGCCACCACACCCAGCATACCTATATAGTTTAAGTCATCTCCAGATTACTTGTAAAGATTATTTGTAATACGTAATATGATGTAAATACTGTCTTACAGCATTCTTCTGCAAATGACAGGAAAATATATATGTTCAGTACAGATACAATTATTTTCCTTTTTTTTTTGTCCTAGGGATTGAACCAAATGTCTCTAAGCATATACTCTACCTCTAAGCCACACTCCCACCCCCTTCAGATATTTTCAGTCTGTGGTTGATTGAAATAATGGATGGAGAACTCATGGATATGGATGGCTGACTGTATACCTTTGCTAGATTTTTTACTTAGAGTAATGCATGTAATACTTCCAATAACCCTATGAAATTGTTACTATTATTAATTCCATTTTAGAAATAAACTGAGACCAAGCAGTTTATTCAAGAATAAATAGCAAGGACTGAGGATGTGGCATAGTAATAGAATGTTTGCCTAGCATACAAGAGGCCCTGAGTTTGATCTCCAGCACAATGGAAAAAAAAATTGCCCAAGGGTAGGTATAACTAAGTAAGCATCAAGTTGTTCTCTGAGACTCTTGGAGGAAAGGCTCAGATCTAGCTAAATTTCAAAAATACCAGGTTTAAGTCCTCAACATTGGAGGATACCATGAAGACAGGGGCCAGGAATTCAGTGAAAAACTCAGATATGTAATGTTTTCTGACACCGATAGTCTCCAATTCTCGACCTCAGTAGGTACCTAGCAATTCAATTCAATTCTGACACTACCTAGAATTTGCATCACACTCCACAGGTTTAGCTCAGTTGGTAGAGTGCTTGCTCTGTGCACTGAGGCCCTGAGTTCAATCCCCAGCACTGCAAAAATGGGAGAAGGATCTGGCAGCCCACTCCCAAAACAATCCCCAAAACTATGAATAGTAGAGAAGGACTGATATAGTGCTAGGCATGGCATAGTGTTGGGGAGTGTTTTGTTCTGTTGTACACAGAGTCGCTGTGAGTCTGACCTGATTGGACAGCACCAAACAACAAACAATAACAACCACAGGTTTAAGAGCTCCACAAGACTGCCTCTACTTCAGGTACTAGCCATATGTTGGGTCCCTAGGTTACTCACACTTCTACCTGGCTGACTGCAAATTCCTCAAGTTTAATAATTTGCTAGGTACAAGGGAGACAACTACCCAGACTCTAACCCAGAAAACTGATTTTGTCTTCTAGGACTTACATGGGTGCTGGGAGATGCTGAAGAACTGCCCTTTGATGATGACAAGTTTGATGTTTACACTATTGCCTTTGGGATCCGGAATGTCACACACATTGATCGAGTATGAATGGGTGCATCTTCAGCTTGTGTGATTCTCCAGATATCAGTTCTCTTGAAGTAGATCCATAGCGAATGAAGAAAGAAGGAAAAATTCTTCTCCAGGCCCAGCACTTGAGTAGAATGACTTATTTTAATCCTAGGGCCTTCTTCTTTTAAGTTGCCAATTTTTCTGGTTACAAAATTGAAAAGACCAAAATCAGAGCAGCTCCCCACATAAGTCTTTGTTGCTTGGGTTGGCATTTACATTCTTGGGGTGGTTAGCCCTGCTGTGACATTTCATCTGTTTCCTCTCACTTGGGAAGCTGTATGTTCACTTGTAGATCAGAGGCATGGTCAGAGGCTGACACAGAAAACAGCACTCAGATGCTATTTTGGAAGAAGGTAAATTTTTGGCTGGGGTTTTGCTAAGTTGGTAGTGTGCTTGCTTTGCATGCTGAGGCTCTCTGGGTTTGATCCCCAGCACTGCAAAAATGGGAGAAGGACCTGGCAGCCCACTCCCAAAACAATCAGCCATTGAAAACCCTATGAATAACAGAGAAGCACTGACAACATGCATAAAACGTCTTTACAAAGATACAAAAGAAACTGGTGATTGTCTGAAGGGGCATGGCATAGTGTTGAGGAATGTTTCGTTCTGTTGTACATACAGTCACTCTGAGTCAGACCTGACTTGACAGCACCTAACAGGAGCAACTACAGGGAAAAGGAAATGTTCATTTCTTAATCTGATGTAACACTTCTTTATTTCTGTTTTAACATTCTGTTCAATACGCTCTGTTTTTCTCAAGCTTAAGGAATTGAAGAAAAAATTCAAGCCTTGAGTGGCAATAGTGAAGGATTCTATAAGGAAAATATTAACTGACATAAGAAACATCAAAAACATCCAAAGAAGATGGAAGGAATATACAGTCATTAAACCAAAAACGATTGGTGGATGACCAAACATTTTAAGAGGTTGCATATGATCAGGAACCAATGGTACTGAAGGAAGAAGTGGAAACTGCCTTGAAGGAATCAGCAAAATACAAGGCTCCAGGTATTGATGGAATACCAATAGACATGTTTCAACAAATGGCTGCAGCACTGGAGGTACTCACTTGTTTATGCCAAGAGATTTGGAAATCAGCTACCTGGCCAACTGAATGGAAGAGATCCATATTTATGCCTATTCCCAAGAATGTGGAAACTATCAAATGATATCATTAATATCACATGCAAGCAAAATTTTGCTAAAGATCATTCAAAAGCAACTGCAGCAGTCAATAGACAGGGAACTTCTGGAAAATCAAGCAAGATTCAGGAGACAGAACGGAACCAGGGACATCATTGCTGATGTCAGATGAATATTAGCTGAAAGCAAAAAATATAAAAAAGATATCTATCTATGTTTTATTGACTATGCAAAGGCATTTCACTGTGTGAATCATAACATTATGTATAACACTGTGAAGAGTGAGAATACCAGAGCCTCTAACTGTACTCCTAAGAAATCTGTACATGGACCAGGAGGGAGTCATTCGAACAGAACAAGGAAACATTGCTTGGTTTAAAGTCAAGAAAGGTGAGTGGAAACATTGCTTGGTTTAAAGTCAAGAAAGGTTTGTGGCAGGGCTGTCTCCTTTTACCATACCTCTTCAGTTTTTATACTGAGAAAATAATCTGAGAAGCTGGACTTTTATGAAGAAGAATGCAGCATCTTGACTGGAGGAAAACTCATTAACAACCTGCGTTGTACAGATGACACAACTGCTAAAAGTGAAGAGGATTTGAAACATTTATTGATGAAGATCAAAGAACACAGCCTTCAGTATGGATTGCGCCTCAACATCAACAAAAACATCCTTACAGCTGGGTCAGTAAGCCACTTCATGATAAGTGGAGAAAAGATTTAGGTTGTCCAAGATTTTGTTTTACTTGATTCTATAATCAACACCCATGGAAGCAGCATTCAAGAAATCAAAAGACACATTGCATTTGGAAAAGCTATTTCAAAAGACCTCACTGAAGTGTTGAAAGTAAATATGTCACATTGAAGATGAAGGTGTGCCTGAGTCATGCCATGGTATTTTCAGTCACATCCTGTGGTTGTGAAAGCTAGACATTGAATAAGGAAGATAGAAGAGGAATTGATGTTTTTGAATTATGGTGCTGGAGACACATATTGAATATACCATGGACTGCCAAAAGAACCAACAGATCTATCCTGGAAGAACTGCAACAAGAGTGCTCCTTGGAAGCAAGGATGGATAAACTGTGTCTTACGTATTTTAGACATGTTGTCAGGAGGGACCAATCCCTGGAGAAGGACATATTTGGGAAAGTGGCAGGTCAATAAAAGAAAGGAAAACCTTCAACTAAATGGATTGACACAGTGTCTGCAACAATGAGCTTAAACATAAAATAGATCATGTGCCTGGCACAGAATCAGGGAGTGTTTCATTCTGTTATACAGAGTCGCTATGAGTTAGACCCTATTTGACAACACCTAACAACAACAAAGAATATATATTATTTTCTTCTTTCTTCTTTTTTTCTTTTTGTGGTGAGATTGAATCCATGGTGTTGCCCATGCTAGGTAAATGCTCTACCACCGATCGACATCCCCAGCCCTTGGGGTTTTTTTGTCGTTGTTCTTGTTTTGCTGTACTTGAGTGATTTTTCTATGTTAGCACATAAAAAGTACTGCCTCCACGGGTGTGGTGGCACATACGGGTATGGTGGTAATCCCAGGGATGCATTAGGCAGTAGGAGGAGAATCACAAGTTCAAAGCCAGACAGCGTGCATAACTTAGTGAGACTGTCTCAAGATAAAAAAAATTTAACAAGCAGGCCAAAAGGAGTGACTAGGCGGTGCAGATCAGGGGCATAGTGCTTGCAAAGCATGAGGCCCTAGGTTCAGCCCCCTAGTACTGCAAAAAAAAAAAAAACAGAGTGTACTAAATTTTTAAGTTATTTAAAAATAGTTGAATACAGTCCATTTGTGCAGATATTTCATAATTTAACCATTAATGGTTAAAGATGTTTCTAGTCTTGTACCATTCAAATAGTGAATTATCCCCGTACTTGTCATTTCCACAATGGAAGTACTTCTGTAAGATAGATTTCTTGAATTAAAATTGTTATGTTGAAGAGGATATCCCCTTTTGATCCATAATTCTAAACTTGCTGTTCATGGAGTTGTATTAGTGTGTACTCAGTAAGTTTCCCTAGACATAGGCAGGAGAGTGTCTATAACATTTGGGATATATAGGGTTATTTCAGCCTGCAGCGGTAGCCCCTGTGGCATCCAATCCCGTCAGCTCTCGGAAGCTAAGCAGGGTCGGGCCTGGGAACACCAGGTGCTGTAGGCTTGGGAGACAGACCCAGCAACCCACTCCCAAAAATCAATCTGCTATTGAAAACCCTATGAACAGCAGAGAACCACTAACAATAGTGTTTCGCCTGTTGTACGCAGGGTCCCTACGAGTCGGATACCGACTCGACAGCACCTAGCAACAACAACAGGGTTATTTCTGCTGATACAGGTTCCCAACCAAGAATAAATGAGTTGTGAGAAATAATGCTTATAATACCCACAGAAACTGAAGCTGCTTTGGCTTCCAGGACTTGTGTGAGGTCTGTGTCCTATTCTTCTCTCTCTCAGGCACTCCAGGAAGCCCATCGGGTCCTGAAGCCAGGAGGACGTTTTCTCTGTCTGGAGTTTAGCCAAGTGAACAATCCCCTCATATCCAGGTTAGCATCAACACTGCTTTTCTTCGTTGTGTAGCAAAGGGTTTCCCACCCCAAAACAGACAGAAAATAGCCAATAAGTCCGGGCACAGTGACACACACCTGTAATCCTAGAAACTTGGGAGACAGAGGCAGGAAGATTGTGAGTTCGAGCCAGAGTCAGCTTGTGTAACTTAGTAAGACCCAGTCTCAAGAAAAAACAATAAAAAATGGGGTTGGGGATGTGGTCTGGTGGTAGAGCACTTGCAAAGTATGCACAAGACCTTGGGTTCAGCCCCTAAATATCACCAAAAAAGAGAGAAAAAGAAAGAGACGAAAGAAAGAAAGAAAGAAAGAAAGAAAGAAAGAAAGAAAGAAAGAAAGAGAAAGAAAGGCCAACCAGTAAGCTACAAGCAGGAACTTTATAAGTTCACGATCCCAGAGGCCCTGAAGGACAGTGCCATCTCAAGTGCTGAGATTATAGGCTTGTGCTACAATGCCAGACTCATATATTTTAAGAAACTGACTTAAAAATCAGGAAATTTTACATAAAAACCTGGATTTCCTGCTTCATTTGAGAAATCAGATATGTGGCAACCCTAGGTGGGCCCAAATTCCCACATGGAACAGTCAGAGCCAAGTACTGCCTCACCTCCACTTTATATTACTTCCTAACTGTACCTGTCACCACACCTCTTGGTCTTCCACCTTGCCCACTTCCCTTATTTCAGGTACTTGCTTGACATCCATAGACATTTGAATTTGTGACCCCCGGCTTAAATTTTCTTGCTGCTTGTTGTGGGAAGAATTTGGAGTTGTTTTTTTTTTTTTTTTTTTTTGGATGGAGGTACCAGGGATTGAAACCTAATCTTAGTCTTGTTCGTTTTTATTTATTTAGGCTTTATGACTTATACAGCTTCCAGGTTATTCCTGTCCTGGGAGAGGTCATTGCAGGAGACTGGAAGTCCTATCAATACCTTGTGGAGAGTATCCGAAAGTTCCCATGTCAGGTACAATACTTATATATCTTACAACAAAGGCCCGAAAGTTGAAATACAAGCAATCTTTGCTGTATCTTTCTTGTGTTTTAGGAAGAATTCAAGGAGATAATTGAAGATGTAGGTTTTCAGAAGGTGACTTATGAAAGTCTAACTTCAGGCATTGTGGCCATTCATTCTGGCTTCAAACTTTAACTCCTTTCCTGTCCTGGACCATGAGCCAATCATATCCTGTTGAAGCCTGAAACTGAAGGATAATCTGGTTGATGAGACAGAAGCTGAGCATCTCCTCCTAAGGATGTGAACCTTGGATTTGTGCTGTGAATCGACCAGTCTCAAAGTGGAAGAAACAAATTCCTGTCATTTTTTTGCAGCTTTTATTAGAATCAGGCCTTCTCCCTTAAGTATTTGATCTGTTTTTGCTCACTTCCTGCTACCTTTGCTCAGCTGAGCAGTGTGGAATTCAGGTAAAACAAGCACTGATGCATAATTGCAAAGTATATTTGTAACTTTTCTACCTGTGCAGCCTTCAAAAGGGATAATGAGTCATTTGAACCCAATGATGATTTGAACCAGAAAACTTAACCCTACATGAATCAATCCTTTAGCTTAGGACTGAATCTAGGGCCAAAAGCCAAGGCCCAAGTCAGAGGGAAAACAATGATAGAATTGTGGGCAGGCATAGTGGCTGACACCTGTAATCCCAGCAATTTGGGAGACAGAGGCAGGGGGATCACAGGTTGGAGGCCAGATGGAGCCTGGGTAACTTAGGGAGACACTGTCTCAAGAAAAAAAAAATTAAAAATTGGCTGGGGATGCAGCTCACTTGCAAAGCGTGTGTGAGGCCCTGGGTTCAACCCCCAAGTACCGAAGGGGGGTGGAATTTGTGGGCTAGGGGTGGTAGCTTCCAGTAGAGCATGTGCTTAGCATGCTCAAGGCCCTGGGTTCAATCCTCAGCATCAAACAAACAAAAACCTAGAATGGTGTTCTGAACCAGTAAATGAATTTACAACTTGGGTGGTAGTTTTGGGGAGTCATTTTTTCTTGGTGGGCATAAGAGAAATGCATGTTTTCATTACTCTTTCAGTCCTCTTCCACCAAAAAAAGATAGCATGGTGTCATTTTTCTCTGTCATAAAACCACTCACTACTAAATTTTTATTAATAGAATAATTATAATGCAAACTCCTGCTTTCATGTGTTACATAGGGAGCTTCTTTGTCAGAATACATTTGTAGAAAGAGTTTTATAGCAAAATTTTAAGAAATTGAAAACCATGTATGTATGTTGCCTAACCCACTCCAGTAATCAGGGATGATTGATCTGGGCTGAGCTCTTGTCTCCTAAGTATAGTCCACCGTTTGATGCTAAAAGAGGCCATACATATTTTGAGCATGAAGCTTAATATTAAGGGGCCTTGCTAAGGAATTGCAGAAATCAGTCTGTGACTTAGCTAACAGTGTAACTGTGGATAACCCTATTTGAAAGGGTTTCAGGTATGCTGCTTCTTGCCCCAGCACTTTAAAGATCATTTGTGTATCTTCACTTACAAAATCTTTCCCTGTCACTGAACAATTTCCAGATATAGCTAGCTACATACAACCATCACAAAAAAAATAGCAGCTAAGAGCGTTTGAGAAAATGCTAATAAACCTTAGAAAAACTTTTAGCTTACATTTCGGTTTCAGCCAGCTGGAACCCACTGGCTTTTGAAATTAACAGGAAAGGGCAAGCACTAGAAGGAGTTTCATAAGTTGTCAGCCCAGTCTTCTATAGCAATGTAGTTTTTTTTGCATCTGAATCAAATAATGAAAAGCCACCAACCTCCCAACAGTTGATATTAGCCAGATCAATTAGATTAGAACTCCCAGTACCCAGCTGTATGGTCTTGAGTCAGCTCTATGGTCTGTTGCTTGAGACAGATCATTTTTTAAACTAGGGCAAACTGGACAAGATACAACTTTGGAGACCAAATTCCTGTGGAGCTTCAAATAAAAGTATAGCAAAGTCACTTAAGAGGGGAAGGGAATAGAAAAGAGATGATTCATGGGAACGTTTTCAGTCTGTTTACATAAATGCAAACGTAAATCACCCCAATTATAGTCTCCTGTTCCACAGTACCTCATCCTTTCCTGCAGAAAGCAATGGGAGAAATTCTCCTTTTAACTGCCACCGTAAATAGTAAAGCAAAGTTTTGTAACCCCTCCTCTGAAACTCCCCTGGTCCTGATGTAACATGACTTCACTTGGACCTCTAAAATTACAAGTTCTGGTAAAGAAAAATACAAACTTTCAAGGCCTGGGGATGTAGCTTAGTTGTAGAGCTTTATTCTAGAAAAATATAAACTTTTTCTTTTTTTTTTTTTTTATGGTACTGGGGGTTGAACCCAGGGCCTCGTGCTTGCATGCTTTGCAAGTGCTGGACTACTGAGCTGCACCCCCGGTCCATTTATTGTTTTACTTTTTGAGACAGGGTCTCGCTAAGTTACGCAGACTGCCTCTGCTGGGATCCTCCTGCATCCGCCTCCTGAACCACTGGGATCACAGGCGTGTGCCACCGCACCCACCGAAAAATATAAGCTTTCAAGGATGTTACTAACCTAAGGCAACTCCTTTTTTTTTCTCCTCAAAAGGAGGGGGTTTGAACCCAGGGCCTCATGCATACTTTGCAACACTCTACCACTGAGCTGCACTCCCAGCACATTTTTTATTTTTTTATTTTCAGAGAGAGTTCGCTAAGTAATGCAGACTGCCTCTGGCCTCAAACTTGCAATCCTCTTGTCTCTGCCTCTGGAGTCACTAGGATTCCAGGCCCCCATGCCAGCAAAAGGCTACTTTGAACATGAGGTCATCACCTGTCAATTCAAATATATTGCTCTTATATAGCAGCAGCCTGGCTTCTCAGAAATCTTAGTGGCATCTTGGAGATGCAAGGCCTAAAAAAGTCTACTCCCTGTAAAAATAATGTAGGCGCCCCAGAAGTCAGGTCCTTTTTGCAATTTCCCAAGATGATTGGGGGTTGTCTTAAGGTGTTTACTTTCTACCTACATGTCTCCCATACATGCTTTTCTTCTGCAGTCTCCCTAATATTGGCACCAGGAAACCTTTGATGGTTACCTATCCACAGCTTTCATTGGCTCCTTTAATGAAGCTTCAGTTCCCATTTGTTCATTGGTTTCTGACCACGCTAAAGTACAGCCTAGTAAGCTCAAAGTTTAAATTCCTGCAAAGACTTTATTAGACAAACATGGAGGACTGTTGCTCAGAAACTGATTTTCCCTTTTTTTTTTTTTTTAGGTACTGAGGATTGAACCCAGGGCCTCCCACTTGCATGCTCTGCAAGTGCTGGGCCACTGAGCTGCACCTCCAGCCCTTTTTTTTACTTTTTGAGACAGGGTCTCACCAAGTTATGCAGACTGCCTCTGGTCTCAAGCTTGTGATCCTCCTGCCTCCGCCTCCCCAGCTGCTGGGATTATAGGCATGTGCCACCACACCTGGCTTGATTTTCCCTTTTAAGATCACTTTCTATCTTTAAGAATAGCCTTTTGAGGCAAGGAAGGGGATGGAGTATACCCTAGATTAGGCATAACCAACCCATGAGCTGAGGACAGCTAGTAATGTGTCCCAACAAAATCTTTTAACATCATGTGTTTTTTAGCATTTATTTTCTTCATGACTTCATGTGTAGTTACAATTTTGAAGTTCCAAAGCAATACTATGCATTTATAGAACAACTCCTAATGCTTCTTAATGTAGTGGGATAGCACAGTATCCAATTCTAACCTTCAAATAAGCGTAAATATATCACAGTAGGTAACGTGTTCAGTCAGGTTGGTACCTTCGCCCACCACCCAGTCAAGTATAATTGGTTAACTTAGAAGCTCTTGGAAGCCATTTAAGGGTCCATCAGAGATTATATGAGTTTTTGGCAACTTGGAAAGTAAATTGCAGCAATTACCAATAATATTTTGAAAATCTAATTTTACCCAGTTCTAGATGCTGGGAATTGACCACTGCAAAATTTACTTGCTGAGAATTCTAACCACTTTCATTGAACCAGACATTGATGGTTTGGGGAAAACAAGATTAAATTTCCCACTAGTTTTATGCTGTTCTCATTTTTCTAAACTTTATAATAAAAGTATAAGAAGTCTTATTATATATCTGTTGTTGTTAGGTGCTGTCCAGTTGTGTCTGACTCATGGTGACCCTCATAGGGTTTTCTTTTTTTCTTTTTTTTTTTTTTTTTTTTTGTGGTACTGGGGTTTGAACCCAGGGCCTTGTGCTTGCATACTTTGCAAGTGCTGTACCACTGAGCTGCCCCTTCCGCCCACTTTTATTTATTTATTTTACTTTTTGAGACAGGATCTCACTAAATTATACAGAATGCCTCTGGTCTCTAACTTCCAATCCTCCTGCCTCCACCTCTCCTGTCACTGGGATTACAGGTGTGTGCCACCATGCCCAGGTACTCATAAGGTTTTCAATGGCTGATTGTTCTGGAATTGCTTTGGAAATGGATTGCCATGTCCTTGTCCCATTTTTGCAGTGGGATTGAGCCTAGGATCTCAGAGACTACAGAGTGACATTATACCAACTGATCTAAAGAGGAATTGTCTTGGGCTGCACATAAACTATACTTGGTTCTACAATCAACAACCGTAGAAGCAGCAGTCAAGAAATCAAAAGACACATTGCTTTGGGAAAATCCGTGGCAAAAGATCTCATTAGAGTATTGAAAAGTAAAGATGTCGCTTTGAAGATGAAGGTGCGCCTGACTCATGCCATGGTATTTGCAGTCACATCATATAGTTGTGAAAGCTGCACATTGAACAAGGGAGACAGAAGAATTGATACTTTTGATTTATGGTGCTGGAGACACATACTGAATATACCATGGACTGCCAAAAGAACTAACAGATCTAGCAGGCGTGGTGGTGCACGCCTATAATCCCAGCAGCTGGGGAGGCAGAAGCAGGAGGATTCCAAATTTGAGACCAAAACCAGTCTGTGTAACTTAGTGAGACCCTGTCTCAAAAAATAAAACAATGGACTGGAGGCGCAGCTCA
The DNA here is from genome assembly GCA_007922755.1 of Pedetes capensis. Classification (NCBI taxonomy): domain Eukaryota; kingdom Metazoa; phylum Chordata; class Mammalia; order Rodentia; family Pedetidae; genus Pedetes; species Pedetes capensis. The sequence continues at coordinate 174,046 of VMDO01001810.1, forward strand.
GTGGCCCAGCACTTGCAGGGCATTCAAGTGGGAGGCCCTGGGTTCAATCCCCAGTACCGCAAAAAAAAAAAAAAAAAAAAAAAAAGAATTAACAGATCCGTCCTAGAGTGCAATCAGAGTGCTCTTTGGAAGCAAGGATAGTTAGACTGTGTTTTACGTATTTGGACATGTAGTCAAGAGGGACCAATCCCTGGAGAAAGACATGTTTTGGAGAGTGGCAGGTCCGTGAAAAAAAGGAAAACCCTCCATTAGATGGATTGACAGTGTCTGCAACAATGGGCTTAAACATAAATAAGATAGTATGTCTGGCACAGAATCAGGGAGTGTTTCGTTCCACTGTACATATAGGGTCGCTATGAGTCGGACTGGACTTGATGGCACCTAACATGTATAATTTATGTGCATCCCAAGGAACCCAAAACATTGGAACACCCCTGGCCTAGAGAGATCAGCAACACATCTCATCCCAGCTCTGCTGAGGCTATGCTCATTTTATAGCTATAGATAGCTTAAAGGACCGGGTGCCATGGCACGCATGGGGAGGTGGAGACAGGATTAGAGTTTGAAGCCAGAGGCAGCCTGTGCAATTTAGTGAGTTAAAAAAAAAAGGCGGGGGTGGGAGTGCAGCTCAGTGGTGAGATACTTGCCTAGCATGTGCAAGGGCCTAGGTTCAGTCCCCAGCCTCGTCAAAATAAGAACAAAAGATTAAAGGAGCACTATACATCAATCAACACCATGCTTAGAACATTCTATGGCAATACCTTTCAGCAAGTATTATTCCTAACCAGTGCAATGGTGCATGCCTATAATCCCAGCGATTTGGGACTTGGAGGCAGGGGGATCACGAGTTCGAAGTCAAAGTCAGCACATGTAACTGAGACCCTGACTCATAAAATTGGGCTGGGGGTGCATCCCAGTGGTATGGCACTTGCAAAGTATGTATAAGGCCCTAGGTTTCAACCCCTTAGTACTACAAAACAAATTCTATCAGATTACAACTAAATCTAAAATCTTTCTGCCACACATTTTTGAGATTGCTTCTCACTATGTAGCCCAAACTGACCTCAAATTCATAATCCTCCTCCTGCCTCAGCCTCCCAAGTGCTGGAATTATATGAGCCACTACTATGTCTGACCCTTTTATTTTTTAATGCCACACATTTACCATGCACAACAGCTGCAAGGTGAATATCAAAATGGTGCTAAGAGTATGGCTCAGTTGCACAGTGTTTGCCTAGTATGCTCCAGGGCCTGGGTTCAATTCACAGCAGGGACATATGAGCTTTATGAGTCAAGTATGATGGCACAGGCATCTAATCCCCATTTAGGAGGTGGAGGCAGGAGCATCACAGGTTCAAGGCCAGTGAGACCCTGTCTCAAAGAGTACCAAAATAGTTTTTTTGTTGTTAGGTGTCCTAGAGTCCCACAAAAACCTGATGAAGAGGACCCTCCTCCACAAACATAGTTACTTATCAATTGACAGGCCCTATTTAAACCTATGATATTTAAACAAACTAGTTCACACATACACATCTCCAACAGATTTATTCAAGGAATGGATTAAGAGAAAAAAAATATGGGGTACAGAAGTATGGAATAGAAAATAAATACAAATGTAATCTGTTTTACTGTTTTATAACCACAACAAACTAGTACAGAGAATGCCCTGTACAAAACACAATAAAGGTTTAAAGGTCGAGGTGTTCCCTTAGCAAGGCTGAAGATTTCAGTCTCTCATATTTGGAATTTATGCTGCAGTCCTTGTTTTTGGATGGATCACTGGGTGTGTGGCACAGTCCGCGCTTTTAACCAGACTTGAACAGAAGAATGGCCACCTGACCCAGGTAGAAGTAGATGAAGTGTTTGGTTTCATGTGTCACGTAACTACCGAAGTTCCTTCCCACGATGCAGTGCCAGGTGGGGTTGTACTTCTTGTCAAACTCCTGGGAAAGAAAACAAAAAACACTAGAATTTTAGTGTTATACAGAAGAGTTCAACTCCTGAATAAGCCAGACCATGTAGGAGCAGAAAAGGAGGAAGACTGGCATCTGCAAATTCTTAGAATGAAACAATGTTCCTTGGCTCCAAGTCGCCTACATAGTGCATTAATGCAAACATGCTTGCAGTCTGAGCTGAGAATGGGTACTGAGGAGGTCAAAGGCAGAAAGGTCAGCATCAAAGACAAGGCACTTTACTATGCTAATTACACCTTCCTACCTTCTATAACATTCTTCCTTACTGATAGCAGGTGACATCAACAGTTGTAGTTTATCAGATGCTTCTTTTAAAATAGAACTAAACTATTGTCCCACTGTATTTCCCAGGCATCCAAATTCCAGGAAATAGTAAAAATATAGCTCATTCCTTGAAGATCTTAACTGCATTCCTGCACTACTGTAACAAGTCTTCCAAAGGACAAAGCTGCAACTACCATCTAAAACAAACTGCACATCACAATTTAGATTTAAAGGGACAAGACCCCTAAGCCCACCATTGTTCCTATAGAAAGAATGCTGGAAACAGAATTTAACAGCTCGTTCGTCAAATTTTATCCTTTTAAAGAGCCCTCCTATCCACACCTGTCCAATGGTGCTAATCCAACTATTTGGTTTTCAAGGTTAGCAAGCTACAGGAACAACTCTTCTCAATTTCCCTCACTCCAACAGCCACTGGCACTAGAACACCTGCGTTAATTCCTTCAGTAGGTAAAAGTGTATTCAGGAGCCAAAGTCGTCTCTATAAAATTCTTACAATTTTTATAGTGAATTACACAAAATTTGACCATTCTTACTGCGGACAGTGTGAAAACCTCTTAAGTCTATTAAAGAGAATATCTTACAAGCTAGATGCACACGCTGCTGCGTTTGTCAAAAAAGATGAATATTCACTGCTGTTCCACGCGAAACCTTTCGTCTCCCCATTCTCCACGGGAACCCTCCTCCCATGGCTTCGGTTGCCAGCTTCCTTCCATTTCAGCAAACACGGCTCGAAAAGTTGGCAGTCCTGTCTGCTTTCCACAAACTGCCGTTTACCAAGCCCCCATCCCTGCTTCCAGCCACCACCACCACCCACTTTCCCCTAACTGCCGACCGACCCCCCCCACTGGAAGGCTGGCAAGCTCTGTCTGTGGCCCGGCTGGAGACACCCACGCAGCTCTCCCCAGCGAACACGAGATGGATCCTCCGCGCAGGAAGCCTACACAAGAGGGAACAGTTCGCTACTCCCTGATCCTGGAAACCGTTGCTAGGTGGCGCTTTCCCCGGTGGAGATGGGGGGCGGGGGGGAACCACACAACTTCGGGCGCCGAGGGTCTGGTCTTCCCGATAGGAGCGAACGTTCATTCGCGTCCTTTCTAGAAACCTCCACGCCCCGAGGCGCCCTCCGTGCCGCAGGAATGTCTGCCGAGCGCCTGGAAACGCAGGACAGGAAGGCAGGCCTCGGTCCCGACCCGCCCCCGTGCTCACCTTCTTGATGTGGGCCGCAATGTCCTTCTCTATGTTGTACTTCTCCAGCGCCTGGGTAGCGCACTCCACCGAGTCCTGTTGCATCTCCTCAGACATGTCCGCATTTTTGATCACCGCCTTACGGTCGCACATGGTTACCTGACGAGCAGGGTCCGGGTGAGAGGTGATGGGGTGATGGGGTGAGGGTTTCGGGCATCAGCCGCGTTTCCGCGGCGCCGGTTCCCCGACCCCGGCCCGCGCCAACCCAGGACGACGCCCCCCACCCACTCCTCAAGAGACGCCAGTAGCGCAAAAAGCACAGCGGGCTTAAGTCCGGGGCTGGGGGCGAAGCCAGGTAACGAGGACCCCCGAACCTCTCACCGTGGAGCAGGGCTTAGCCGACTGCAACGGTCTCCTCAGGGAGGTGCTGGCGTGGCTTCCACCCAAAGAAGGACACGGTCGCTACCGAAGCTGTGGCGCATCTAAGGAGCCTCACGCCAGCCGCCGCCGCCTAGAGTACAGGCCCCGCCCTGCCCCCCGGCTCCGCCTCCGCCGCGCTTCCCTATTGGTTTACCGCGGCCCCCAGATTTCTCTCATTGGTCCACAGTCTCAATGGTTCCCTCAGGATCTTTCTTCTGCATTTTGTTGCAGACCACAATGCACCGCTCACGGCGTCGGTTGCCTGGGCGATGGGCCCCAACCAGTGCGGCCCACACACCCAAAAGGTGGAGCCAGGGCTTGGTCGCGAGGGCCACTCAGCTATCTGGAGGAGTGCGAGAGGATCTTCTGCCCGAGCTAAAGAAAGTGATTCCCAAATCCATTGAGATTGTCTCAGGGTGTGTTCTCGAACGACAGTCTCAAGAAGATGGGTGGCTACCTCCCCGCGTACCTCTCAGCCCCAGCGCAGGTCAGAAGGATTTAGAGATTTTGACGGGTGGCCTCTCCCTTCGCCGAAACGTTAACTCTGAAGCAATACCTGCTGCATGGATGAGCCACCAGGGCAATTGCACGGAGTGTGTGGGGGGGGGGTGGAGGTGGGGAGGGAGGTCTTTGGTGTTGGTTTAATGCTTATTTATTTATTTTTGGGAGACGGCTTCTGCCTCCTGAGTGCAGGGATTACAGGTCTGTCCCACCAAGCCTGGCTTTTTCAAATTCTTAATTTTTAAACAAGGCTGTCCTACATGTTTATTTTGCACTGGGTCCCCTATGAAGTCAGTCCTACTCTGAAATATATGTATGGGTGGGGACATACTCAGGATTGAAGGATTGAAGGAAGGTTTCAAAAAGAGGAGTTTCCTTCTTAATTAAGGAATTATCACCGGGAGGTGAGGTCTCTACCTGGCAATGCAGACCTGGGGTGAGAAGCGGGGAGATGCCTCTAGGTGGATTTGAGATTGTTGAGCTCCAAGTATGTACAAGGTAGGGCTTTTTGCGATAGCATGGGGGTCTATCCTGTGTGGGAGAGTTCCTGTGTGGGAGGGGTTGTCCTAATGGATGAGAAGGGGGTTCTTAGAGGTGTTTCCTCTGACTTAGGAAGCTGATCACTTAGTTACAAACAAACAAACAAACAAACAAAAAATCCAAAGTCTGGGATGGCGGGTAGGGCTCAGTGGTAGAATTCTTGCTTACTATACACGAGACCATGAGTTTGATCTTCAGCACCAAATAAATAAATGAGTGTTTAAAAAATGTTTTAAAAAGGCAATCAATCAAAATCAAGGTTGTCAGGGGTGTAGTCAGGTCTGGTAGAGCTCTTGCCTAAATCCCAGCCTGATTAGAACCTTTTTTTTGTTTGTTTGTTTTTGTTTTTGTTTTTTAACTATAAAGAGAGGCCAAGTGTAAAAGGCAACTACCTAATAGGCTTGTGAAAGTATTGAATGAACTGATGCTTTTAAGTTCTTAACCCAGCAATGTGTTGGCACATGTTGTTAGGTGCCACTGAGTGGGGTCTGATTCATAGCTACCCTGTGTACAACAAAACAAAACACTACCCAACACTGTGTCATGCCCGGCACTATGTCTGACAAGTGCTTCTCTGCTATTCATAGGGTTTTCCATGGCTGATTGTTTTGGGAGTGGGGTGCTGGGTCCTTCTACCAAGCCTATAGCACCTGGTACTCCCAGGCTATCTCCTATCCAAGGACTAACCAGGCCCAACCCTCCTTCCAAAATGAGACAAAATTGGATGCCAGGTAGTATGGCTGTAGACATGGCATACAGTTACTTCTAAATGAATCTTATCAATAATTGTCAGTTTATGGAACTGTCCCAGAGCACAGGCTTTGAACACTCAACCCTTAAATGCTTGTAAAGTAGTTTTGAACCTCGTTAAGTGACTTTCAGGTTAATCATGTAACCGAAAGTTTTTGGCTTAATTTTTGCATTTTTCTTTTAACTATCTACTCCAATTAACCTAGAGCCCCTTACACTAATTTGACCAGAGGCAGGAGTGGGGGTTGTAGTTGAGCAGGTGGAGCACCTGTCTAGCATGTGTGAGGCCTTGGGCTTGCAAAATAAATGAACAGTATTGCAAAATAAATGAACAAAAATGAAGCAAGTGAGGCAATAATAATGGCAGCTGTTTACTGAGTGGTTGCTGACCAGCATGTTCAGCCCTGGACATCACTGTCTCAGGTAATCCCCACAACAGCTGACTTCCTCTGACTTCCCTCTGTCAAAATTATCTCCTCATTTAGACTTCTGCTCAAATGATACTTTACCTAAACTCTGCACTCTATTTCCCTCCATTACCACCACCCTTCCCTTATTCTCTAACACACTTTTATTTCCTCCATTGTGCTCGCCTTGTTTATTCCTTTCAAGGAATTATCTTGTATGGTTATTATCTATCTGCTCCTGCCTGTTTTGTTCAGAGCTCCATCTTCAGCATCAAATTCAGTGTCTGGCACACAGTAGATACTCAACAAATATGCATTGAATTTTAAAACTATCAGGTCTAATGTCCCTATTTTAAAGATTAGATAATTGATTTCCCCAAGGACATACTGTCAATAAATAAGTTTCATATCTGGATGGCCCTAAAACCCATTCTCTAAACCTCAGTACTGCCTTCATATATTAAGCTGATAGTTTGCTTTTTTCTTATTTGTAACTTTGAAGAAGAGGAGTTTGAAATGGAATGATGTTAAGGTGTTCTAACAGATCATAGGATTTTGTTTAGCAGATGATTATAGGTTTCTCTCCATTTGTGGCACCTGTCTTTCCCTGGCATCTCCTTTGTTTGTACTGTTCATCTCATCCAGCTCCAGGACTGAATTATTTTCTTGAAGTGTCAAAGAAAGGTGTTATCACAAACCTATATCTTTCTGGACTAAGTTTGGCCCCCAAAGACCCTTTGGGAAGTATTGTTTCTAGGAACCAAAGACTTTTCTGACTTTTTCATTCCTCTATCAGTCATTTCTGCTGAATCACTTCATTGACTATCTAGTTATTCCAAATGAAGCAGACAACAAATATCCCAATTATCAGAGAAAACTACTGTGCTGTATTTGGATGCTTGAAATACGTACCAGAATAACTCACAGTCTCATCCTCAAGGAGCTTCTAGTCAACAATAAACTAATCCTTCTAGTATCATAGGTTTGAGGATTGAAGGGGTTTTAGAAATAGAGACGCCCTGCAGGTAACATTAGTAAATGAGGTGAGATAGTTGGCACAATAGGGTGTAGTAAAGACTGTGGGGTATAGAAAAGCCGCATTAAGCCAGATGTTGTGGTGCATACCTGTAATCATAGTGACTCAGGAGGCTGAGGCAAGAGGATGGTAAGTTTGTGCAACTTATGGAGACCCTGACTCAAAATAAAAATAAAGTTAAAAAAGAGCTGAGGGACTAGCCCAGTTGTAGAGCACTTGCCTCACATGTGTGAGGCCCTAGGTTCAAACTCTCAGTACTACAAAAAAAAAAAAAAAAAAAAAAAGAGTTGGTTACAACTTCATTTGTTAAAACACTGTGCAGCACCTATAATCCCAGTGACTTGGGAGGCAGAGGCAGGAGGATTGCAAGTTCGAGACCAGAGGCAGTCTGCATGATTTATTGAGACCTTGTCTCAAAAAATTAAAAAAATGGGCTGGGGATGCAGCTCAGTGGTACAACACTTGCAAAGGATGCAGGCGCAAGGCCCTGAGTTCAACTCTCAGTACCGCAAAATAAATAAATAAATAAATAAATAAATAAATAAATAAGAAATAAGAAAGACACTGTGCAGCCTAAATATTATAGCTAGTGGGCCTCCAGTTTACAACCTCTTAATTGGGTTTGACCCAAAATGCATTGCTTTTCTTTGGTATGACACTGGTTGGCTTATCCTTGGATACCAAGGGTTTCATACTTTCTGGAATAAATGGAGCATGTCCTATACTACCTTCTAAGTGACTTTGCTGAATGAATCCTAAATAAATGAATTGGGTCCAACTCATAGTGATCTTATGTATAGTGAAGCCTGACACTGCCATACATACGACCTTTTCTATGTTTGAGCCCGTTGTTGTAGGCACTGTGTTTCTCCTCATTTTGAGTGATGCCACGTCAGCAAATCGAGGTCCCAGAGGCTTTACTCCATCCCGTCATTAAGGTCAACTCTTCCCCAGAAAAGGGCAACTTTTCCCCAGTTGCCTTTTGAATGCCTTCCAACCTGGGTGGCTGATTTTCCTGCAATATATTTGACAGTGTTTCTCCGCTGTTCATGCAGAGGGTTTTCAATGGCTAATTGTTTTGGGGAACTGGGGTTTAGCTCAGTTGGAAGAGTGTTGCTCTGCAGTCTCTGAGTCTCCAGCACTGCAAAAATGGGAGAAGGATGTGGCAATCCATTTCTAAAGCAATTCTGAAACAATTAGCCATTGAAAACCCTATGTGGGTTATGAGTCAGATATGACTCAATGGCACCTGACAACAACAAATTGTCTCAGGAATGGGCTGCCAGGTCTTTCTCCCTAGTCTTTATTAGTCTGGAAGTTCAGCTGAAACCTATCCACCATGAATAGCCCTGCTGGTATATGAGATTCTGGTGGCATAGCTTTCAGCATCACAGCAACACAGAAGCCCCAACAGCACGACAAGCTGACAGATATGTGGGGGAAATGTATCTGTACAGCACCAAAATGCCTGTGCTTAGAGCTGCACAAAGACATATCTGGTATGTTTTTGATTAGCCTCAGGGAGGATGCCATTCATTGTGGATGGGAGAGGAATTCCATGAGAAAAGGGAGAAAGTGGAGACCCAAAGTCCGTCTACTATTCAGATTTAGAGAAACCAAGTGTAGGTCATTTCCAGGGTGCTCTGGAAGTGCTGCTGATGCCAAAGTAAAGCCTCTTTGATTCCACCAAGTAGAAGTGTCAAAGAAATTTCCTATATCATTCTCATGATTCTTTCCATCTCTACACTACCTCTACTATTTATTTAATATTTGTGATGGTTCATTTTGTCAACTTGATTGGATAGAGAAGGGCCTAGGAGATTAGTAAAACATACATCTGAGTGTATCTGTGAGGGTGTTTCTAGGCAGGATTAAATAAAGGGGGAAGGCCCACCCTGGTTTGGGTGGCACTATTCCATAAGCTGGGGGCTTGGATGGAATAAAAGGGGAGAAAGGAGAAAGCCAGAGAGCTCAGGTATTATTCCTCTCTCCTTCCTGGCAACCATGATGAGAACTGCTTGCTCCACCACACCCTTCTCATCATGATGGACTGAAACCTCTGAAACCATGAGCCAAAATAAATCTTCCATCCTTTGTTTTTCTCAGATATTTATCATACTGATGAAAAGTCTAATATAATATTTCATTATAAAATGTGTACATATCACATAATGGAATGGTTTATTTATAATATTTTGTAAAATATTTAATATTTTCTTTAAACTCTGTATATTTTAAATAAATGTATTTTAAAATTAATACTAATTAATTATTTTGCAGTCCTGGAGACCAAACCTAGTCTCAGCCTACGAGGCAAACACTGAGGTCCATTCCAAGACTAATGAGTGTATTTTTATTTACTTTTTATTTTTTAAATATTTTTGGAACAGAGACTCATTGTGTTGTCCAAGCTATCCTCAAGCTTCTGGGCTCAAGCAGTCCTCTTGCTTCAGCCTCTGGAGTAGCTGAGATTACAGGTGAAAGCGACCACCCTCAGCTTTAGGTGTATTGTTTTCTTCTTGTTGTTTTTAAATGTATTTTTAAAAGACAAAAGCACAGTCTTGCATAGCATGCTTGTAGTCCGAGCTACTCAAGAGGCTAAGCCAGGAGGATCACTTGAACCTAGGATTTCCTAGCCATCCTGGGCAACATAGTGAGATCCCATGTCAAAAAACAAAACATTGCACCATTATCATAAATGGAAAATCAATCTCATTTGCTATAAACAGAAGGTATCTATAAAAATATAAATAAATATTAGAGTATAAAACATTTTGTTTTAATATTGCTAAGCTGATCTTGAATATGTGTTCTACACTTGGGAAATGCTTCCCTACAGGAAGGTTCTTAAGAGGGGTCCATGGATGGATTTCAAAAGTTGCAGGAGCCCCCTGGAATTGTGTATAAAAATGTATGCAGTGGTCAGGGAATGGAGTGATAGTTTCTCTCAGATTCACAAAGGGATGCAGAACCCAGAGAGAAATAAAAATACCTTCTCTTGGCTGGGGATGTAGCTGAGTGGTAGAGCACTTGCCTAGCATCCATGAAGCCCTGGGTTCTATTCCCACTAACCATCCCACCTCATTTCAAAATATTGGGTTGGGAGGTACAGCTGGGTGGTAGAGCATTTACCTAGCATGCATAAGGTCCTGGGTTTAATCCACAGCACCACTAAATAAATAAATAAAATCAAGAACACCTGATCTAGAAAGACCCCGACTTCTAGAATGAATGTGAGATTGCTTCACCAGATGCAACTGGGTTGGCCCATTGCACGTTTTGGCAACTTACTCTGTCCCCTTTCTAACTGCTAAATTTGCCTGAAAACCTGCACTTTTTCATTCTTGCCACGGGAAATCATAACTAGAAGGAGGCAAGATTGCTAAGAACACAGGCTTTGGAATCAGACCTGTGAAAACCTGCAATGTGATCCCCTTCAAATTAGTTAACTTCACCAAGGCACAGGTTCCTGATTTTTAGGTGGAGATCACACATTCCTCATAGGATGCTGGTAACGATTATATTAAATAATGCCTCTAAAGGCCCACTCAAAGTACAATAAATGGTGGCTGTTGCCATTATGTTTTGGAACTTTACCATGTGCCACGCATTTCGGACTCATTATCTTATTGACTTCTCACAGAAGCTCTATGAAGTAAAGACAGACTGTTAGTCTCTTGATGGCACAGATAAGGAAACTGACATTCAGATGAATGAAGTCCCTTACTTAAAGTCAGACTGCTAGGACATGACAGATCTGAGATTTGAATCCTGGTCTGACTCCAAAATCCCACATGATAAGTGGACCACCTTCCTAGACAATAGGACTGATGCTTGAGAAAAGAGTAGTCTCCCTGCACACTTGAAATACCCCTAGCTCCTAGTAGGAGCACCCTAAATATATCTAGGATGAATTGAATAATGATAT
>VMDO01001811.1:0-21484 GCA_007922755.1 Pedetes capensis
AATGGATAAAAAAACTATGGTATATATACACAATGGAATACTATTCAGCAATCAAGAAAAATGAAATAGGGTCATTCGCAGCAAAATGGATGGAATTAGAGAAAATTATTTTAAGTGAACAAACACAAGCTCAGAAAGAGAAACAACACATGTTCTCACTCATATGAGAGAGCTGACTCAAAATTACAAGAAGGAAAAAATCCTACTCAAAGGTCAGATCACATTAAAAGGGGGGAAGGGAAGATAAGAATGAGGTCAATATAAATGGACTAGAAATCGCATGTAATTGTTCTAACAAGATAGAAACAAAGACCACTATAGGAAAAGTTTCTATCTTAAACAGAAATGGAACCCAAGGACATATAGAAAAATACTATATAGTAAAAGATAGAGAAGACTTGGATGGGAAACTTAGATGGGAAGGGGGGGAGGGGGGAAACAGAGGAGGGTAAGGGGTAACCTATATGAATAATGCTTATCAAACTGCATATATGAAAATTGTCACAACGAAAAGCATGTCAAAATGAATCACATTATGATGTACATTAAAAATTTCTAATAAAAAAAAAAGTGGATGAAAAAAAAAAAGTCTCCTTTCCCAAGATTATCATACTATCTAGGCAAAAGAAAATTATTTTAAAAATCCTAAAGCCAGCAACAATCAGAAATACCTATAAAGGGCAACATGATCCTCCAAGAGCTGTGAATAGTAGCATTGGAGAGGTCTGGAAGACTCTCTGGTCTGACCAACCCATCTGACATATTAGGAGGTTGAGACCCTCCAGAAAAAAATAAACTGATTTCCCAACTTCACCAGCTAAAACTTTTATACCAAAATAACTTTCATCAGAAATATCTGCTCATTAACTACAGGAGTCAATAATAATGCTTTTGCCAGATCTAAAAACAGAAAAGAACAGCAAAACAATTTTACTGAATACTTCCATTAATTAATTGCCCAAAGAAGCCAAGCCTGCATCCTTAGGAACAACATGGGGACTATTTATACATTTATGAGAGGGGGAAATGCAGAATGTGACTTTGCGCATTTAACCCTGTCCCAATATTTACAGCATGTTCCTGTCTGTCTTGGCAGGCAGGTGTCAATTCTATATTTGTGCCTAAAATTTTCTCCAAATGCCAACTTATAATTCACCTAATCAGGAGGTATTTATTGGCTGGGAGTTCATCAGAAAATTCCATGATCAAGGGTGGTCTGTGGCAGGTATTTGTCTGAAAAAAAAAAAAAAAGTGAAAACTTAGAAAAGCAAGAAATTGATTATTTTTAGAAAAAAATTATATAACCAGCGGGTTGAGGGCACAGCTCAGTGGTAGAGTGCTAGTCCAGGATGTGCAGGCCCTGGGTTCAACCCAGACACTGTACAAAAGGAAAAAAAATCATGAAAGAGGAAATTCAAGAAATTAACTGCCTACAGTCTAGGGCTACCACCTTCCTTTCAAATTTCCATCTTCTTCCTATGGGATGCCCCCCACCAGAGACTTCCCAAAGGATTTATGGCAGGCTCTCACCAAGGGACCTGGCGGTGGTGTGAATGCATGAGAAAAGCACAGATGTTCACAATGGGGGAAATGGAAACAGCAAAACGCCTACCAGCAGAGGACTTCTTAATAAATTATAACACACACAGGTAGGAAGCACCACCAGCTGTCACAGACGGGTCTGTCCGCATGTCGTGCTGTGGGGCTGGCGTGTTGCTGTGAGGCTGAAAGCTATGTCACTGGGATCTCAGATACCAGCAGGGCCACCCAGCGGGGACAGGTTTCAGCTGAGCTTCCAGACTAAGACAGACTAGGGAGAAGGACATGGCAGCCCACTCCCAAAACAATTAGCTACTGAAAACCCTATGAATGGCAGAGAAGCATTGCCAAATATAATGTCGGAAAATGAGCTCCCCGGGCTGGAAGGCATTCAAGAGACAACTGGGGGAGAGTTGCCTCCTCAAAAGAGTCACCCTTAATGAAGGGAATGGAGTAAAGCCCCCAGGACCTCCACTGGCTGATATGGCATGATTCAAAATGAGAAGAAACATAGTGACAGCAACATTGGGTTCAAACATAAAAAGATCATGTGCACAGCACAAAGTCAGGGAGTCCATTCTGTTGTACACAGGATCGCTGTGAGTCGGACCCAACTCAATGGCACCTAACAACAACATCATCACAAAAGACGAGGCCAATCCACTTGGGCATGTGTGTGAGCAGCTCTCGAACAGAAACCGATTGGTATGAACCAAAGTGCAAAGCATCGCGTAACCACGAGGTCCCCCACAGAGGTAAAAGGCACACCCCCCACCCAGGGAACATTTTTCTGGAATGGTAGGCAGTGGTAGATAGGGGAGGGTGCAAAACAAGTGCCACGTCTCCCCTTTCCTACCCACACTGTACTGAGCGCATGTGGATTTTTACGCCTGAACAAGACGTGTATGCGGCTCTAAGTCTTCTTCCTTTGCCATTACTATGCATGGAAGGCTGAAGCCACTGCTTGTAACCGCTGTTCCATGGGCTCCTAGAGTGTGACGGGGGCAGGCAGCGCCTCTCCCATGGCTCCCAGTTTGTTCGTCCTCAGCTGGTGAAGCTGGGGGTTTTACCTAAACACCCTGGTGGTGCAAGGACGTGCACACACACTCACCAAGGCATAGGCCTGACAGTCTGCACAGGCGCGCCCGCTGCCCTGCGCCCATGTGGCACTGCCAACACAGCTACGTGAACACGTATGTGAGAGCCCGGAGGGAGGGTGGCGGTGTGTACGTGGGTGTTTAACACACTGAGGGGCTCAGGGTCCAGGGTGGGAGAGAGAACACACTTTTTAGCAGGCACCCCTTTTTTACCATTGGCACATTTTCATCACATGCCTGCTTTCAATTCAAGAACACAAATTTGTTGAAAGAAAGGGAAGGGAAGGGAAAGGAAGGGACGGGAAGGAGAGGAGGAGGAGGAGGAGGGGGGAGGAGAGGGAGGAGGGAGGGGAGGGAAAAGAGGACGGGGGGAGGGAGGAAGGACCAACTTTGCAAGCAGCCAGAGGAGGCTGAGGAGCTTCTCTAAGAGAAATCACATCAGACATTGGGTTGGCTTTGGTCCTGCCCCGCCCCCCAGGACACCTCGGTGTCACTGTCCTTGAGAGGGACAGAAGGGAAAGCAGGTCACCTGAGCAGCCCCAGGCCCTGGGAAGGCACAGGGGTGCTGCGTCTGACAAGACAGTCCCCTGCCTTGGGACGCCGTGGTTGGTGCTTCAACCTAACGATGGTTAGGAAAGCCCTGCAAGGTTCTCAGTCTCAGGAAATCGTTGGGACCCTGGAAGGCCCACGTAAAGTGGACCCACTGAAAGCAAAGGCTGGATTTTTACAGTTAAAAAAGGCCTGGCTGGAACCTGGAAGTGACCCAGGCCTCAGTAAGACAATTCCTAGGTGCACACCCAAGAGAAATGAAAGCAGGTGCTCAAACAGAAACGTGTATAGGATGTACACTGTTCACAAGAGCCACAAAGTGGAAACAACCAAAATGTCTATTAACCCAAGTGTCCATATTCAAAGGATGGATGGACACAGAGAACATATTCATACAATGGAATATTATTCAGCCATGAAAAGTCCTGAAGCACTGATACATGCTACAGTATGGATGAACCTTGAAAACTTCATGCTCAGTGAATGGAGCCAGACAGGAAGGACAAATAGGAGGTGACATCATTTCTTTGAAATGCCCACAAGAGGCAAATCTACAGATATAAAAGGAAATTCGTGTTTGCTAAGGGCTAGGGAAAAGGGCCAGGGAGTTAATGAGTAAGACTTTATTTTGAGGTGAGGAAAACTTTCTGGAACTATTCAATGGTGATGGTTGCACATTGTAAATATTCAAAATGCTATCAGATTATATATTTTAAAAAGTATCATATGGTGAATTTCAAGTTATGTGAATTTTACCACAAAAAAAAAGTGGCTGCACTAGGACTTTATCTTTTTAAAAAAGTCAAACAAAAATTTAGCAAATCTGTTGTCTGGTGTTTCACAAAATGTCAATTATAATTGCAACTGTGGGCCAATCCTTAGACCAAAGCAAGAATAAAACATTGATGGTAATCACTCAATTCATCCAACAAAATCATTACAAACAGGATGTGGTATCTCTCCCCTTTCATTTGACCTTGGTAAGATGACCATAAAGATGCACATTTTTGCTCAAATGTCTCAGAGCATCATCAGTTTCCCCAAGGACATCTGTCAACCCCATGATATTCAAATCGTTCTATTTTGAAGCATCCATTAAGTGAGTGTGTGGTCGTGGTCAATTTCCTGTATTTTCAGTGCTGACTGCTGAGGCACTGAGTGGTCCTTACAGGTCAGCGGCTTTGCTGTGGTTCCAACCATTCACCAACACTGCTTTCATCAACATCCTGAAATCCCACATTTCTTGCAGGACTTGTGATTTCACTTTATGACCGCTGAACTGACAGTCATTATAATTTATTGAATCTACAGCTCCTGCCCAAGGCTTCAAAGGGAAATACTGATAAAATGAGACCACCGAATTCCCCCTGAGAGGTATGTGTCGATGTCTGGAGACACCTGGGCTGTCACCCTCAGGGAGGGGGTGTATCCAGTGGACAGAACTGCCAGGGTTGCTGCTAAACATCCTCCAACGCACAGGACAGCCCTGAACATCAGTGGCACCAAGGCTGAGAACCCCTGGTCTACACACTGAGTCGGAACTAAGTGGATAAAGGGTCAGCTCATTGGCCCATTTTCTGTGCTGTGACACTTTTACATCCCCAGACAGCCACGTAACTGCAGTGATTCCAATAATATTCAGATCATGAGGAATGCCTGCCTTGCTGTAACTCAGGAAAGCCAGGTTTGGGGATTATTCCCTTGGTTGCCTTGCCTGCCGGGATGTGCAGAGCTGAACTTCCAGTCAGTCTCTTGCATGTGTCTCTGGCATTGGCCCGCCCCAGTGCGACCCTAACTCACCTCTCCCCCACTTGCCCTGCTTGTCCTTTTACTATGGTGATTTCCTTGCATTTCTTCCCTGGATTCCTTGAGGGAAGACAGCAGGGACAGGCAACCAATAAACATGCAGCTCAGAACATGCATCAACCAAGGCAGAGACCACACGGCTCCCCAGGAGCAGCAATGTCCTCTGCCTCTGCCCCCCAGGGGAGATTGTGGGGGCATCTGCTCCCCTCTCTCTAAACTGGCTTGTGCCTAGTCATAGATAACAGCCTGGTGCCGCGGCAGCAAGGCAGCACATCTTTCAGCACTGCTCGGAGGAACGGCTCTACAGGTATCAGCACCAGAATGGTTTGCTGCCTCAAGACCCTGCAGAGACCTCATGTCCCAGCTGCAGGCTTTGGCCCCGAGGTCCCCTCCATTGGTGGCACGTTTGACCGGCCTCACTGGACTGCTCTACGCACAACAGACAGGCTTCCATCCACATTCCTCCTTCCACCCTCAGCTCTCCAAGTCCTATCATACCTCACATACCTCCTCCTCCAGGAAGTCCTCCCTGACTTTCTCATGGCTCTCCATTTTGTGCATTTCTGCTGTTCCCACACAGGTTAGTGGCACTTTCTGCCTAATGCCTTGTTTCTAGCAGGCCAGCTGCCTGCACGTCAGCTTTAAGACCTTCCCAGGCCCCGAACATTCTCCTTAGAGGTTCCCCAGGCCAAACACACCAAAACGCCACCACGACCCACAGAACACAAAATCAGATCCCGTAAGATGAGGCAAATGGCAGCTGACCGGCCATGTTCCATTCTGTCTGCGGGAGCGGGGACGCTTCCTTTGCCAGCACCACTTGCTTTTCATCTTTCAGACCCAACAATTTCTTCAGGTACCACGTGTTTCTCACATCAGGATCCACTCAGCCCTGGGCCCTGGCCCCCATCCTAATGGACAATGACCATGTGCCTTTCTCCAACTGCGCCTCAAGCATTATGGCGACAGGGGTGCGCCTTCCTCCAAGTCCTCCTGCTCCTAGTACAGAGAACTCAGTGCCCACGGAACCCTCACTCCACCCAGGTCTACTGCACACCTACTACACCGCGCACCGTCCTGGGTCCTAGGGACACGTCAACGAGCACAAAGGTCACTGCTCTCAAGAAGCTGCTGTGCCAGAGAAAGCACGTCAACATAACTGTAGGCTGCGGCAGGTGGCTCTGACCACTATGTACAAAAAAAAAAGCAAGAAAAGGGAGGAAGAGAGTGGGGATGGAAGCAGCATGGTCAGGGAAGACCCTCCAATGTGAGGACATGAGACTGAAGTCAGGAGGAAATGAGGGGGGGAGCCATGCCAGCCTCAGACAGGAGCATTCCAAACCAACAGGGGCACACATGCAAAGGCCCTGGGGTAGACATATGCCTGGTGTCTCAGAAACAACAAGGAGGCTATTAGCAGGTGAAAAGCAAGCAAAGGTGGAGGGGCCTTGTGAGCAATGCTCCAACCTCTGGGCTTTGCTCTGAGTGAGCTGGGAGCCTGGAGAGGGTTCAGAATAGAAAAGAGATCTGAACTCATCTCATCTTGAAAGACCCCCTCTACCCCCTCTGGGAAACAGACACAGGAGGACACAGAGGCAACAGACCCACTGCCAGGCTGCTGTGTCCTGTGAGAATGCCAATGAACTGAGCACCAAGGCGTCAAAGGCCGGAGCCAGCATCTGCTGCCACGCCAGCCAGTCCCTCCAGCACAGGCAGACACCAGGTCAGGCGCACTCTGCACTGGCTGATACAGGATGCGCCTTCATGGAACTGCCTCATCCCAGAGCTTCATGAAGGTTCACAATAGCGAGGGACCTCCTCCTGCACCTCCAGGAAGGCGGCCAGCTCGGCCGGGTTCTCCCAGGCGTTGGTCGGCCACCCTGGCTAGTGGCAGGTGCTACAGAGCAGGGCACCAGGTGGGGAGAACATCAACAGCACACTCGGCACTGTGCAGACCAAGTCTGGAAGGATGCGCTCAGAGTTGTCAGAGGCCACCTTGGGGCCACGGGGACAGGCTAGAGGGACAGGGCAGCCACGTCCCAGGGCTGTTGGGATCACACACACTCGTGTGGGGGAAGGATGACCCATGGTGGGCTCCGCACCACATTTGCCGTCCAGGGGGTGGGCAGGGAGAAGGCAGGCGAGGCCCTGGGGGACCGTGGAGAGGACCGCACAGCTCCCAACTCCGCGTCACAAGCCACCTTGGAGGTGAGGGGGACCGCGGTTAGGAATGACGCCAGGACACCAGTGCCACCAGGCAAGCAGGACACAGCCCTTGCCTACCACATAAACCCGTCTCCGCTGTGGTCCTCGGAAAGGCCCCAGCCAGGTCAACACATGGCCAGGGTAGGACTGGGTGGAGGGAGGCGTGCAAGCTGGGGCTCAAGAATCAAGACTTGGGGACCTGGGAAGCAGGACCAGGGTCCCCTCTTCATACTTCCCGCGAGTAGGGAGGGCCGTCCTCAAGGCTGCTGCCACGGGACACAGGGCGTCTGCTCCTTCACGTCACAAAGCACCTGCCAGTGAAGCTGGAGACAGCTGAGACCCAGCTTCCCAGGCGGAGCCAGCCTGTCCTGCCGCCTCCTCCTCAGGCCACAGAGGGGAAACAGGGTGGGGTCACCAGCCATCGAGAGCATCCGTCTACACTGCCAGCGCAGTTCACCATCTCCACCACTGTGCCAAAGGTTTATTATTTTTTTAAGTTTTTTAAAAGTCCAATTTAGCTCTTGAGCAATGAACAGATCACCTGCAGCCGGACCACTCGCACAGGCAGCTCAGGTTTACAAATGGAAGTGAGATTCCCGCAATGTAAAAGTCACCGCGGTAAAAGCGCACAGCACATTTATACTGGGGTGCGAACCCCACCTTCATCCCGTTCCATGACATTTTCCTCGCCCCCAAAAGGAACCCCAGCGCCCCTTATGCAGTCGCTCCCCACCCCCTCCCCCAGGTCTGGGCACCACACTGGCTCTCTGTCCCTGTGCCCCGGGGCACAGGTTTCCAGGCTTGTGTGCTGCTGTCAGTACAGATCTCTCCACTGGGTGGCCTTTTGTGTCCGGCCTCTTTCACTCCGAGTGGGGTCTCAGGGTTTTCCCAGCTAAAGCCTGTGTCAGTGGCACATTCCTTTGGTTCCTTTTTGTGGCTACATCATTTCCCACTGTTTGGATGGAGTACACTTGTTTACCCGCCATCAGCTGGCGGACATTTGGGTTGTTCACACCTGGGTAACGGGAACGGTGCTGCTGCAAACAGTGGTAGACAGGTTTTATTGGAGCACCTGTTTCAGTTCTTCTGGGCATCGCCCTACGAGCGGAATTGCCAGGCAATCGAATTTAAAAACAAACAGCTTCGACAAGAATGACGGGCCTCCCATCCCAAGCATTAATCTCGTGCAGATCAGGGAACATATGGGGCGGCCAAGCTTCAGCATGGCGTCCGGGGTGGCCCAGCTGGAGGGGCTGATAGGAACAGCGTAAACTGACCTTTCTGGAGTCACAATCTTGGCCCACAACCAAATCTGAGTCACAGCTGACGGTGAGGAACACAGGCAGGGGGAAGGTTTCTTCTCCCTCACCCTGAGCACCAGGTTGTGGGCGTTTGGAGTTTTTAGATCTCATTTCTGTCCTAGAAATCTAAAATCCTAACTCAAAACGTTGCAGTTCCTCAGCGAAGAAAAACAGTTCCAAAAGCTCCCGGTCACCAGGGCTAAGTGACAGAATTTGTACAAAGTACTAAAATAGCCCTTTTAAGCCAGGTGCAGTGGCGCACACCTGCGATCCCAGCAACTAGGGAGGAGGAGGCAGGAGGATCGCAGGTTTGAGGCCAGCAGCAGCCTGCATAACTTAGCGAGACCCTGTCTCAAGATATTTAAAAAAAAAAAAAAAAAGGGCTGCACAGCACTTGCAAAACATGTGCAAGGCCCTGGGTTCAGCCCCCAGTGCTGCAAAAGATAAAATAAAATAGTCCTTTTTTTCTCATTTTGGGGAGAAGGAGGTTTGGGAAGCTGCTTTTTTCCTCTTACAGTATTTTCAATTAAATTACTTAAATAAACATTAAACTCCCATGGCACAAAAATTTTAAAGTACACAAGAAAAAAGTTAAAAAAAGTTAAGTCACCCCCTATCCTTGCACCTGGTCTCCCCCCAGGAGGTAACCAACATTGCCAGCTTCAGGGGGATCCTAGGAAGCACCACACACACGACAGTCCTCCATGCCCACCCCATCCTCCCTCTCACTTTGTCCGTGAACGGCATGCCTTCCAAGTCCACCCCACTGGGAGTGGACAGGCCTCAGGCTTCTCAAGAGCTGCCCAGTATCTCCTGGCACGACTGCCACCTAACTTAGATGAGGCTGCTTGGCCCGCTCCTCTCAGGAAAAGCCACTCCTGAGGTCTGGAAATGAATCTGGGTTGAAATGAACCAGGGCAATAGGAGCTCCACATGGGACCGGGGCTTCCGGGTCAGATGGTTTTCATGTTGACAGCCGATGCCCACCAGGGTTAGAACAGGCAGAGGAGGTGCATACAGGGAAGAGAACAAGTTCCCTAGGTAAAATACGGCGCGTCCCCAGCTCAGAAACTCAGGACAGCCTGAGAGGCGAGTGCTGGTGTCTCATTTTTAAGATGGGGAGACTGAGGCTCAGAGGAGTGGAGTGAGTAGCCAGGTCCCTGACCCGCCTGGCCTCTTCCCTCCCAGCCAGGAACCCCCCACCGAGGCACACCAGTGGCTGGCTCTCCCCCTCCTGGCCACAAACGCTCGGGGCCCCAAGTCTGCTGATGTATCGCATGGCTGTGATACCCATATTAATCACCATGGCTTTTAATTGAGCTGACACAAGCATCATATGTTGCTAATTACACAATGCAGATGAACCTGACTGCTCCATCTCATAGGAGCTGCAAGCTGCATTTTTACTACAAGCCAGGGAGTCCGGGGAGATGGCCCCGGGGCTGAGCAGCTCCAGGCTGGCAGCTCCAGCTTGTAAATCGCCCAAGTCGCAGCCAGCGCCACACCGTACCACAGGAGGAGCGCAGCTGCTCATGGAGGCGGAGATGCCTCCCACCAGCCCTCCCCAGGAGTGGCCCTGACCCAGGGCCCCTACCCAGACATGGACAGGGAGGGAGGGACCTGTGCCTCTGAGGCTGCGCCCCCAGATTTAGATTTCTAGCCCAGAAAAGGAATCTTGGGGCTCCTGTTCTCAAGAATCAAAGGCCTCTTATTGGAAACCTTCACACAAACATTCCTTAACAGCCTGTCAGTGTTCCAGCACTCAGAGAACCAAATGGTGATCACAGAGTCATTCCAGGCACAAGGAATCTCAGCAAAGTCGCCATGGCCCCCAAGGCCAAGGGCAGACAAGCCAGTGTGATGGGAGGAAGGTCTGGGAGTGGCCCAAGATTCGTCCATTGACTCCCAACCCCCAGCGTGACTATCTCTGGAGAGAAGGCTTTTATGGGAGTAACTGAGGTCAAGTTAAAGGTGGGGACCTTGACGCAACAGGACTAGTGTTCTTGTGAGAAAAGACACAGTAGAGCTTAGTCTCTTCACACCTCCCACCCCTGCTCACCCATCCGCCCCATGAGGACAGTGACAAGGCTGCCCACCACAGCCAGGAAGAGCCCCACTGGCTCTGACCTGGAACTGCTAACCTCCAGAACCACAAAAGAATCAATTTCTGCTGTTTAAGCCGCCCAGCCTGTGGCATTTTGTTATAGCAGCCTGAACTAACACAGAGGCGAAGTCAAGGCTCCCAGGGAGCCCAAGCTTAGAAATCAAGAGCCAAAAAGGTCCAGACTTGGTGGTCCACACTTGAAATCCCAGCACTGTAATCCCAGCTAAGGCAGGAGGATCACAAGTTCAAGGCCAGCATGGGTTACATAGCAAGACCTCATCTCAAGAAAACAAACACAAAAAGAGCAGAAAGGTTCTTAAGGAGGAGTAAAGAAGGCATGAGGTAGAACTGTGGCCCCAAAGATCTCCACATCAAATCTGCAGCCTGTGCATACATCACCTCACCTGGCAAGAGACTTTGCAGGTGAGAATAACTGAGACCCTTGGGGTGGGAGATTAGCCTGCATTATCCAGGCGGGCCAAAATAATCACAGGTCTTTATAAGAAAGAGGCCATTTCCCAACAAGCTGCAGAATGCACCTCCTTCCTCCCACAGACCTGTTCCCGCTCCTCCTTGCTCCTCCATAAACCCAAGTCCCTTACACACAGCAGCTGTGACCCCACCACGAAGACAGGTGCAACCCAGAGCACGCTACAATACAGGTGCTTGGAAACACAACGCTGAGCGGAAGTAGCCAGCCACGGCAGCCCATGGGATGCCACTTGTGGGAAATATCCAGAAAAACAGAGAGCTGGGGGCTGGGGTAAGGGGGGATAACGCAGGGCCACCAAACGGTACAGGGCTACCGTCTGGGGTGATGACAGGCTGTGCAACATTGTGAACACTCTAAATGCTGATGAACAGTTCACTCTAAAATGGTTGATTTATGTTATGTGAACCTCAATTATTTAAGTACAAATTCTTGCCTTGGCCTCCAGGGTCCTGCACAGCCTAAGCCACCTCCTGACCACATCTAACATCACCCAGCCTCATAGCCTCTGACACCCATCACACTGGCCATCCCAGGCAACCCAGTGTGTGAGCTCAAGTTCTGACTGTGTGCAATCACTGTGCCTCAGTTTCCCCAAGTAATAAATGAATATCTGGATTAGCTGAGGGGTGGGGGATTTAATTCAAATGTCTAGCACCATTAGCTTTCCTGTGCAGATGTATAAATATACTTGAATTTAAATATATAGTAATTTATCTGGTATGATATTAAAAATTCAGTTCGTCTATGGGATGTTTTTAGCCTTAAAATGGGAGGAAATTCTGACTTCTACCACAATGTGGGTGAACCTTGAAGTCACAGGGCTCAGTGAAAGAAACCAGTCCATAAAGGCCCAATACTGTACGCTTCCGCTTACATTCAAACCCATAGGCAGAAAGTAAAAATGGTGGGTGTCTGGGTCAGGGGACGGAGCAAGGCTCAGACTAATGAGCATGGGGTTTCAGATGGACAGGATGAAAACAGCTCTGGAGAGGGGTGGTAGAGACGGCTGCACAATGATGGGAATGTGCTTCATGCCCCAGAAGCATATGCTTAAAATGAAGAAAATGATATATTTTATGTTATGTATATTTCACCCCAATTTTTAGAAATCCAGTTCCTCAATCACATTGGTCACATTTCAGCTATTCAATACCAAATTATGGCACATGATACGGGACCTCCACCATCATAGAAAGTTCTACTGGTTGATGCTGGGTTGCAGGGCTCTGACTGCAGGCAGAAATGAGTGGCACATCCTAAACAGAAGGTCAGCTCTTTGACAGCAAGGCCTGGCACATAGTAGGTGTTCAACTCAATATCCATTGAAAGTCAGGTGCGATGGTGCACACCTGTAATCCCAGCACTCAGGAGGCTGATAGTGAGTTGGAGACCAGCCTGGGCCACATACTGAGACCCTGTCTCCAAAAACAAAACAAAAAAACCCCAAGTGAATGAGAGAACACATCTGGAGGATGCCCCCACCCACCACACTGGAAAGAGGACTCAGTAATACCAGCCCTGCTCTGCTTCAGAGAAAAGCTAAAAATCTAGATTTTCATATTAAATCTTCTGCCTCTTAAATACTGACTCAGAAATGATTAAGACACTGGGCTGCCCAAAAAGCTAGTGCCTCTGGGCCGTGCCAGCTGGGAGATGCTGCTTCATAGGCATCGGAGCAGAGGGTCACCCATGGGCGTCACGTGCTTGGGGCTCCAGAACCTCCACTGGGAACCAGGCAGGTAACAGAGGTGGCAAAACCTCCCATCTACCTCCCCCAGGAGCCTCTGGAAGCAGCATGTGAGGAAGGAACCAATTACATTTCCCCCTGTTAAATATGTGCTCAGCACAGAAGCGATGCACCCAAGCCCCGGGTGAAATTAATATTCTAATTCAAGTTTCTCACGTTGATGAAGGTGGCTGGCTGCCACCATCACAGAATGCTAACTCAGAATGAACCCCTCAGAGAGAAGGTGAGCAAAGGAATAAAGGCAGGGGAGGGAAGTGGCTCCGGGAAAGGGATGTCTGCGTACCAAAGACATTGCCAGGAGACGACACAGGCCACCAAAGCCAAGGCCAACCCTGCAGTGGCCGAGCTCAGGATGCTGCAGGGCCGACTAAACCCTCCAGCGAGCCAGAAGGGAGACCATGAGGGGCCACGGGCACATCACAGGCCCCCCAGCTGCCTCACCAGGACAGGCTTCCAGGACACCTGTGCTTCCAAGGACCAGGGGACCCTCATTACAGCAGGGAAGGCTGTGGGGCAGGGCTGCAGGTCCACAGCCCTCGGCCTCATTGCTGTGTTGGGGGCTATGCAATCCCACGCCCCATCCTCCCTCTCAGAGCCTTCCCAGAGCCTCCAGGGGCCACCAGTTCTTCCTCCCCATACCAGACTGAAGCCGGTCAGAGACAGTTCATACAGATGAGCCCCTGCTGCCACCATCTCCCTCCAAAGCCCCGGGGCGCAGCATCAAAGGCCTGGAACCTCCTTCCTCCCTCTGATCAAGAGCTGGAGCCCAATCCACCGCCCCTGGGCACTGGCCTCAACCGAGGAAATGCAGCAGCAGGGACTTCTGAGACCAGGTCATAAAAGGCCACCCTGCTGCCTCCTGGCTCCCTCTGCAGACACACATGGGCCACTTTGAAGCCACCACACGGCAGAGGCCGGGCACAGAGGCCATGTGGAGATTCAGGGAGGCCCAGGAGTGCCAACTATCTGTGCCCCACCCAATGAGCCAAGTCACCCTCTCCCAGAGAGGCAACTTCCCTAAAGTGTAGGGGTGCTGAAAGGATGAAATGCTTCACAAATGGGGTTCATCACATGGCCTGGCACACAGAGCCCTCAGTAACAGGCAGCTGCCATCCTGAGTATTGCCATTCACTGACTCCACCAAGGTCGCAGTTTGACCTCTTTATTCCAGCCCTGGAAGTGGCTACTCCTTGAATCTGTTACTCATTTACTTCTTAAAGTTCTCTTCTTACTAATCAGTGTCTTGTCATGCTGATCCTGCCACAGCTAAAAATTCTTGATATTGAAGTTTCTCACAACATGGCTTTCCTCTGATTAGACCCTGACAGATGCAGACCCCAACCACACCTGCTGACATATGAAAAATGCAGGTGCGTAGGACATATCACAGTTTGCCAAAGAAACAAGGAAAGGTTTCTATTTTATATCATGTGCTACTGAAGAGCATTTTAAAGTGGTTTGTGGAGAAAACATTTTGTGTATATTAGCATCCACAGGTGATCACAGGTTCTGGATAGGCAATGAAATTCTACTAACCCTAGAAAAATTATTAGATTATATCACAACAAATATATGTGTGTGTATATGTATGTATGTATGTATGTATGTATATGTATGTATATTGTTGTTGTTGTTGTTGTTGTTAGGTGCCGCCGAGTCGGTATCCGACTCATAGCGACCCTCTGTACAACAGGGGAAACACTATTGTCAGTGCTTCTCTGCTGTTCATAGGGTTTTCAATGGCAGATCGATTTTTTTTTTTGGGGGGGGAGGGGGTTGCCAGATCCTTCTCCCAAGCCTACAGCTTCTGGTGTTCCCAGGCGGTCTCCCATCCAGGTACTAACCAGGCCCGACCCTGCTTAGCTTCCAAGATCTGACGGGATCGGATGCCACAGGGCTACAGCTGCAGGCTTGTATGTATATTGGGATTAGCAAAATGCTTGCATATGGCCAAGTATCATAGATGTAATGGACTAAAATCTAAAGTGCTAAGGGAATTGATTAAGCACTACTCTGGTCAATTCCATTCCTTGTGATTTGTCACCTATGTTGAGAAGATCCACTCAAAGCCAAGCACACTGGCATATGCCAGTAATCCCAGCACTCAGGAAGCTGAGGTCAGAGGATCTTGAGTTCAGGGCCAGCCTAAGCTATGAAGCAAGACTCTGTCTCCAAAAACAAGACCTACCCAGTGCTGGGAAATTCACTCTCTCACTGAGAGTATCACGTGCCTCTGAGGAGTAGCATTAACAATATTTCTGTCCTGTGAGTAGGGGGCTTCTTGAAGTTGAACCCAGCACTTTGCACTTCCTAGGCAAGCACTCTACCACTAGGCTGCCCTCCCTGCCCCTTTTTTATTTTATTTTGTTTTTTGTTTTTGTTTCATTTTGTTTTGAGACAGAGCCTCACTTAATTGCACAGGCTGCCTCTGGCCTCAAACTCGCAATCCTCCTGAGTCTCTGGGATTACACCATGGCACCCAGCTAACATTTCTGCCAGGCGCGGTGGCGCACTCCTGTAATCCCAGCCCCAGTGCCTCGGGAGGCAGAGGCGGGAGGATCACAAGTTCGAGACCAGAGGCAGTCCGCGTAATTTAGCAAGCCCCTGCCTCAAAAAAAAAAAAAAAAAAAAAAAAAAAAAAAAAAAGAAGGCTGAGGGTGCAGCTCAGTGGTCTAGCACTTGCAGAGCATGCAGACGCGAGGCCTGGGTTCAACCCCTAGTACCGCAAAAATAAATAAATAAATAATAAATAATAAATAATGCGCTGGGGGTGCAGCTCCGCGGTAGAGCACTTGAAAAGCGTGCACAATGCCCTGGGTTCAACCGCTACAACCAAAAAAAAATTTAAAAATTAAACGCATTCTTCCTTGAGCCTGACTTTGGGCCTGGATCTCGGCCTGGGGGCGGAGGTGGGCACGGACGCCCCCGTCTCCCCCCGCACTCATCGTGACCCCAGGCCGCACGCGGCAGGGAGGGCGGGGGGTGCACCGCCTCGGCTCAGGGCCTGGGAGCCAACGATGAAGCTGCCACCAGAACAGCTGTGCGCGCGCGGACAGGGCCCCGCCAGCCCCCGCACTGCGTCAGGCCCAGGAGCTCCAGAACGCAGGGCCCCGACGCCCCGACCCCCGACGCCCGACACCCCCAAGTCCTGCGCCCCAGCTCCCCCTACCTGGCAGTGCCTAAGGCCCGGCGCCTCTGCAGCCACGCGGCCTCGACCACGCGACCACCATGTGGAGCCGCGCGCGAGGCTGAAGGATACAGTGTCCGAGGCCGAGCTCCCGGCACTACGACGGACCCGCGCGCAGGCCCGGGTGGTGACAACGCCAGCCTGCAGACGCCGCTCCTCCCGTCCTCATCTGCGCGCCAAACCTCCCAGGGCCGCTCATTGGCCTAGCTATGGTCACGTGCCCAATCCTGACCCAATCCTTGAAGGCCAAGAGCTGGGGCGGTCTGATTGGTCAGGCGGAAGTCATGGGCCCACCCACAGGGAGGAGGAGAAAGTTAGCATGGCTCAAACCACCTGGCTTTGGAGCTGCAAAGAAAACCAGAGCGCTTTGTAGGGGTGTGGCCCAGCATTAGAACGCTTATCCAACATGCACGAGGCCCTGGGCTCCAGACCCTAGCACCATAAATAAATTAAATTAAATTGAATTCATAAATAAGAAAAAGAAACAGAGTGCTATTCTAGAGCAAGGCAAGAGTGCCAGACAACCACTGCCCTGTGACAGGAGCTGGATGTGAAATTATGTGGGAGAAGACATGAGCAAAACCACGCAAGTGGCCAGCAGGGAACCCAGCAGGGGCACACTAAACGTGCTAATGAGAAGAGGGCTAAGCAGTTGCTGGCATTCACCAAACTCCAACATGAATGCAAGCGTAGGGTCATGTTATTCTCCCACATCATTTCCCTTAATCCTTACTCCTCCCAAGGGACAAGGGCACTTCTCCCCACTAACAGGTAAAATGCCACAGCACAGAGAGAAGTTAAGTAATTCTCCCCATATTACAGAGCTAGCAAGCGGTAAAGCTGGGATTCGAACCCAGGCAGCCCACTGCCCAACTTCATGCCTTAATTTCTGTTATGTACTTGACACAGTTGTTGTTAGGTGCCGTCGAGTTGGTATCTGACTCATAGATCCTCTGTACAACAGGGGAAACACTAATGTCAGTGCTTCTCTGCTGCTCATAGGGTTTTCAATGGCAGATTTATTTTTGGGAGGGGTTTGCCAGGTCTTCTCCCAAGGCCACAGCTTCTGGTGTTCCCAGGCGGTCTCCCATCCAGGTACTAACCAGGCCCAACCCTGCTTAGCTTCCGAGATCTGAAGGGATCGGATGCCACAGGGCTACTGCGGATTTACCTCAGTGGGTAGAGCGCTGCGCTGCAGTCTCTGAGGCCCAGAGTTCAATTCCCAGCACCGCAAAAATGGGAGAAGGGCCTGGCAATCCACTCCCAAGGCAATCCCGAAGCACTCAGCCATTGAAAACCCTATGAGAGTCGCTATGAGTCAGATACCGACTCGACGGCACCTAACAACAACAACAACAACTTGACACAGAAAAGCAAGTAGTACATATTGAAGCAGGGAGTGACATAAAACCAACAGTATGTGCCCAGGAGTTCACACCATCACAGAGTACTCACTCAAAACTTGCACAGAAGCCTGCATGGTAGTGCACATCTGTAATACCAGCAACTCAGGAGGCTGAGGCAGAAGGATCGCACGTTCAAGGCCAGAGGTGGCCTATGCAATTTAGTGAGACCTTGTCTCAAGATGAAAAATAAAAACTGGGCTAAGGGTGCAGCTCAGCAGCAGACCACTTGCAAAGTATGCATGAGGCCCTCGGTTCAACCCCTAAGTACAGAGGTGGGAGTACTTGCACAGAGAAAGATGGGGAATAGAGGAAGCAAGGAAACTTGAAAGATGGAAAAGACCGAGGAAGCTCTGGCACATTCCTCTGTTGAATTGTCCTCTGATACAAGAGAGGGAAGCGGAATTTGCCACCCTTATAAAAGGATCCAAGATGACACGAGAATTGATCAAATGGAAAGACAAGGCCACTCCGTGTATGTGTAAAGGAAGCTAGAGCAGACAGCAAAGCGGGGCCTCCTCCCCCAATACTTCTCCTCCAGAAACGTGCAGACCCTCTTAGCAGCTCAGCCCTCAAGGTTAAGAGAAACATTGAACTGGGCTGTGTGTGGGCAGGGGAAGGGAGGAAAATGATCAGAAGGAAATAAAATTGTCAGCATAAACTCCTGGTGCACTTTAGAGCCTTTCCATTAAAAACAATGTATTTTAGCTCAAGTGCTGCAGAGGCATGGATTGTGGAACTGGGGGCAGGTCCCTCTTCTATGGTGGAAGCTCCCAGAACCTGAAGAAATGCTGAGAACAGAAGGGATAGCATACCAGGTCCACCATCCCCAGCCAGGACCACTGAGCACAAAGCTTGGGAAGCACAGACCAGTACCAGCCTTCAAGGAGCAAGAGACCTGAGTGCACAGGACAGGTCCCCATTGTCACCTTCTCCCAGCACCCAAGGCTCCCAGCACCACCAACTCCCAGCAACCCAAGGTTCCTGTGCCTTTGTTAACTCTACTTCCTCACGTCAGTTCTTTCTCCTGCTGTTGCTCACTCACACCCTCAAGTGTTACAGACCATAATGAGTGCTCATCTCTGCCCAGTGCTGCTGGTGAGTAGGGTGGACACTGGCAAATCTTTCTGACCCCTGTCTACCTTAGGGGACTCCCCCCCCCCCATCCCAGGAGACAGAGGGAAGTCACTAAATAACCCCTGCTATCTCCACACTGTAGATACTGTGCAGTGATTCAAAACAAGAAGGTAGTTCTACATGTTCGTGGAAGAGGGCAATGAATACTGGGGGAGAGACAAGGTGTATAAATACAAATACAACTAACAATGATATATATTTCCAAGAGGGAAAAAAACATTGCAAACTGATGAATGGTTGCCTTTTGGGAGAGTATGACACTGGTCAAAAGGGACTTCAGACCTATCTGCAATATTTCTAAAACCATTTTTATATCTTTGACAGAGATAGTACCCTGCATTAATCAGACTGCCTTTATTTGCCTCCTGGCACCCAAAAGGGCATTGCCCAGGCTTTAAGAGGCAGAATAAAATCATATACAGAGAGACTCTATTAAGATGAATCTGATGAAAAAACATCCTTGTGGTTCCAGTCTCTTCTCCAAAGGCAATGCTACCCCCACTAGGGTTTTTACAGCAAATTCCAACTCTAATGGGGTATAATAGCTGTCCGCTATCCATTCTCTCCTTCTTCCACAGTAACCTAAAACAAAGACTGAGTTGGGTACAGTGACACATGCCTGTGATCCCAGTGCCTCAGGAGGCTGAGGCAGGAGGATCACAAGTTTGAAGCCAGAGGCAGCTTGTGCAACTTAGTGAGACCTTGTCTCAAAATTAAAAAAATAAAACATAGGCTGGGGGGAGGGGGACAGCCCAGTAGTAGAGTTCTTGCAAAGTATGTGTGAGGTGAGGCCCTGGGTTCAACCCTCAAGTACCTCAATAATTAATTAATTAAAGACTGAATTTACTAGGCTTTCTGCAGCTAAATGTGGCCATGTGACTGAGTCCTAGTCAGTAGAGGGTAAGAGGAAGCACCATGGGGCTGCTTCTAGGACTCTTCTTTAAAAGACAGTTGATGTGCATCCTTTGTCTTTTCTTTATCTGTAACCCCATCCTGGTGTTGGAATGGGAGTGAGATGGCTGTACCTCTAGCTGCCATATTGAACCATGAGGACAAAGACTGCAACCTTGAAATGGTAGGAAGGAGTGAGGGTCCACGAGCACCTAGGGAACACAGCCAGCATGACAATCCTGGGCTGCATAGCTCCAGAGTCTTCTTGCTAGGAGAACAAACTTCTGGTTTCTAGGCCATGGTATCTTAAGTCTCTTCACCCTCTGATAGGAACTCAGTCTCAACAGCTATGCCCAGCACACCACATTCAGGTTCTTTGTCTGCCAGGGAACAGCATCTCTCCTGAGTGACCTGAACTCCTGGCCTCTGAGCGCCCAGAACCAGAACCCACAGTAGACAAGTCAGAGGCTTCCTACTGACCCTGAGGGGGACCCAGAGCCCTGAGGGAAAAAGCTCTTTTCTGACACATCAGCATAACTGTAGCTACAACAGCTGGGGCCTGCCTGGCTTCCCTTGCTTCATCCTCTTCTCTCTCACTGCTCCATCTGCATTGCTCCCTCATTCCTGAGGTCAGCAATGCCAGCTCCCTGCCCAAGTCAATGCACACTTCCCTCTACACTCACAAAATAATACACACATGAGCATGTGTATTGGGCATGCTTCAGAGCAGCTTCCAGTGGTGCCCAGGAAGCAGGTACATGCACCTGCTCCATGTTGGCCTTCTTGTGTCTATGAGACACCAACTCCCCAGGAGTGAAACTGTGTGGTGAAAAACCAGATAATATTCTGATAGATATTGGCAGACTATCTTTGAAATATTCCATGTTCTCAATCAAAGCAACCAAAATATGTGTGAGAGTACTAGAGGGAGGTCACAGAACAATACAACAGCCCCAGGGGTTTGGTAGCCAACAAAGGGTAACCCCAAGATGCAAGGGGTGAAGTGAGCTCACCTCTTAATGGAGGGGCCCCAGCAGCAGCAACCCACACGTGAATGTTCTCCTGGCCCAGGCCCCCCGCCCCACTTGGCAAGCTGTGGCAATCACTGCTTGTTCCTGCTGGGAGGAGCATCCAGATTTTCCTTCAGGAAACAACCCTTGTTTGAATTCCAGTTCCAGAGATAAGCTTCTGGCTTAAGCATCACTCATCAGACATAATATTCCATGCCCCAAGCACAGTCATTGCTGGACTGTTAGTCTAGTAGAAGTCAGTCCTAGGGATTCTGCTGGGACAATTAAGAAAGAGATATTTGACTTCTGCTGGTCAGAGGACAGGCCGGAGCTGACTGTGCCCAGCTCTGTCTGTCATCGGGGAAGGAGAGCCCGAGGATTGAGCCAATATAGAGGAAAAGAGAAGCAGGAGGCCAAGTAGAGAACAGAAGCTCTGATTAGGAGAGAATTCAGCCCTTGGGTTCAGCCAAGCCTGAAGCCATTTCCCCCATGAACTTCTCAGCTCCAGAGATCAATAAATTCCCATTTTTGTCCCTGCAACTAAGATAGTCCAGATTCAAATGGTGACATATTTTTGCATTTGGCACATCATTTCCATGGGTGTACTCAAAATCTCAGCATTTGAAACTTAAAATATAGATCTGGGTGTCACAGATAAACACGGAGAAAGCTACATCCATATTTAAAACAATTCAAGAAATAACAAAGTCATAAAAGAGATCCACTGACTGGAGTTGCTCCGAGTCAAATCTAACCAGCCAGTGGGGTACTTTACTACTGCTTCCCTCTGGCAGCATCCCCACAAGGGGTCTTCTGAGCTGGGATCCATCAAGCTGTGCCTACAGAGTAAAAATAGCGTGGACACACGTGGGCTCCTATTTTAAAATGTTACATAAATGCTACTGTAATTACCAAACCCACACATTCAAAAGCAGCGCAGAATTGGTGGCGACTTTCAATCAATGTTTTTCTTTTTCGATGAAGATACACCAAATTCACAATGCTCTTCATTCAG